>JAODAL010050903.1:0-27058 GCA_025379985.1 Phyllomedusa bahiana | reverse complement strand
CAAGGGCCCACGGGTTTTGTTTACCCCCAAAGCCCCAGGTTCCCCGGCAGCCAGTGGAAGCCAGTGTAAACACCCCTGAATTCAAAATGAAACCAAGAAAACAGGACTGAGGTAAGATGAATCAATGAAGTGAGACAACCCCTTTAAGAGAAAATTAGTCTGACACCACAGTCGCATCACTGGAGCTTCCCTGCCAGAGTCCCCGACAGAGGAGGGCGAGGCCGCTGCCAAGGGTAGCAGTCTTCACCCTGGGGCACTGCAGTGTAGCGAGTGTGGAGGAGCCTTGTGACTGCTGCACCCGGCCATCGTGCAAGGCTCCTGATGGATGGGGCTGTGCAGCGAGATGCATTGCAGCCTCCTGCAGGAGGGAACATGGCTGGATTCACACAGTCTTCTGTAACGTGCATTTCGATTCACAAAGTACGGGTGTTACATGTTTTAAAAATTGTGAAGATTTGTCCAGCGAAGTAGTGATCATAAAACCAGCATTTATTGAAGACAAAAAGATAAAATCCAATAGCACAGATGCATAAAAAAACTGGGGTTTTTTTTGTATTTTTTACATGTTTTAGGCAGCAAAATGTGCATCGAAAAATGTTTGAAAAGTGTCCCATCGCAGTGAATGGGGAGCCACACTATTGCTGCATATGATGGGTTTTCTTTCACATCATGTGATGCATTACACAACACATAAAATAACGCATTTTAGAGACCCCTCTTTGCCCCATCCAGGAGGGTTAAAGGGGTTGTCTCACTACATCTTACCTCAGTCCTGTTTTCTTTTTGAAGTCAGGGACATGACTGACTTCTATTTGCCTGCAGTGATGAGCTGCTGAAGACAGCAGATCTGTATCTATAGCAACCAGTTTCTAGCAGCCTATCAGGAGAGAGCACACAGGTCTGTAGCTATAGCAACCAGTGGTGACAGCCTATCAGGAGAGATCAAGCAGGTCTGTAGCTATAGCAACCAGTGCTGGCAGCCTATCATGAGAGATGACACAGGTCTATAGCTATAGCAACCAGCACTGTCAGCCTATCATGAGAGATCACACAGGTCTGTAGCTATAGCAGCCAGTGCTGGCAGCCTATCAGGAGAGATCACACAGGTCTGTAGCTATAGCAACCAGCACTGGCAGCCTATCAGGAGAGAGCAAGCAGGTCTGTAGCTATAGCAACCAGCACTGGCAGCCTATCAGGATAGATCGAACAGGTCTGTAGCTATAGCAGCCAGTGCTGGCAGCCTATCATGAGAGAGCAAGCAGGTCTGTAGCTATAGCGACCAGCACTTGAAGCCTATCAGGAGAGAGCAAACAGGTCTGTAGCTATAGCAACCAGCGCTGGCAGCCTATCATGAGAGATTAAACAGGTTTGTAGCTATAGTGACCTGAGGAACTGATGCAGCCCATACAAGAGGGGATAACTATAGTTCACTTTCAGCTTTCTAGTCAGGCATGCTCAGTTCCAACACTAGGAGGGTGAGCTGAGGGGGATGTAACTAGGAACTAATGTGAGGGCTCAGCAGTGGGTGGGAAAACAAAATGACATGCACAAGACGGTGAAGTCAGCCAGAATGCAGCAATGCATGATGGGAACTGTAGTCCTCTAGCCATATGGACTGGTGCTGAAGCCATGGCCACTGTTGCTGCACTGAGGAGGAACACATAGGGGCAGCCGTGTGTCTATTATACCCATTTTGGATATAGGATTAGCGTCCTGCTGCTGTTCTGTATGTACTGACCCTGTAAGCCCCTTTTTGTTTGATGGTTGGAGTACCCCTTTAAGTGTTCATTTTTGCATCTCCTAAAATGATGCGCTGTGCTGATGCGTCTTACTGCAGCGAGCTGCCGCCTCACTGACCTGCTACGTGCTTGTATCCGCTTCCAGGAGTGCGGGGCGGACTGTGCCAAGTTCCAGAAGAGCGAGCTAGAATACAAATTTAATAAAAAAGCCTTAGAGCGACCGTATACCTCGCCACACTCCTGGGGGAAGACCTACGGGGAGCACAAACGCCACCTGGAGTTCAACCACGACCAGTACCGGGAGCTGCAGAAGTACGCCAAGGAGATCGGGATATACTTCACCGCCTCCGGAATGGACGAGGTAAGAGCGCGGGATAAAGTGGTCACATTAATGCTGGAACGTGAATGGGTGATGCTGCAATAAAAGAAGTCCTGTTCACCTGCCCACTGCCCTCTATTCCTGCACTGCCGGTACGCTGACCAGGTCTCCTGTGATGTTCAACTTCTCTCCTCTATCAAATATCCCTATATATCACAGAGCTCAGCTTCTCTCCTCTATCATATAACCCTATATATCACAGAGCTCAGCTTCTCTTCTCTATCATATAACCCTATATATCACAGAGCTCAGCTTCTCTCCCTTTCTCATATATCCCTATATATCACAGAGCTCAGCTTCTCTCCTCTATCATATAACCCTATAGATCACAGAGCTCAGCTTCTCTTCTCTATCATATAAACCTATATATAACAGAGCTCAGCTTCTCTCCTCTATCACATAACCCTATATATCACAGAGCTCTGCTCCTCTCCCTCTATCATATAACCCTATATATCACAGTGCTCAGCTTCTCTCCTCGATCACATAACCCTATATATCACAGAGCTCAGCTCCTCTTTATCATATAACCCATATATCACAGAGCTCAGCTTCTCTATCATATAACCCTATATATCACAGAGCTCAGCTCCTCTATCCATATAACCCTCATATATATCACAGAGCTCAGCTCCTCTATCATATAACCCTATATATCACAGAGCTCAGCTCCACTCCTCTATCATATAACCTTATATATCAGAGGTCAGCTCCTCTATCACAAAACCCTATATATCACAGATCTCAGCTCCTCTATCATATAACCCTATATATCACAGAGCTCAGCTCCTCTATCATATAACCCTATATATCACAGAGCTCAGCTCCTCTATCATATAACCCTATATATCAGAGCTCAGCTCCTCTATCATATAACCCTATATATCACAGAGCTCAGCTCCTCTATCATATAACCCTATATATCACAGAGCTCAGCTCCTCTATCATATAACCCTATATATCACATAGCTCAGCTCCTCTATCATATAACCCTATTTATCACAGAGCTCAGCTCCTCTATCATATAACCCTCTATATCACACAGCTCAGCTCCTCTATCATATAACCCTATATATCACACAGCTCAGCTCCTCTATCATATAACCCTATATATCTGATCTCAGCTCCTCTATCATATACCACTATTTATCTCATAGCTCCTCTCCTCTATCATATAACCCTACATATCACACAGCTCAGCTCCTCTATCATATAACCCTATATATCACACAGCTCAGCTCCTCTATCATATAACCCTATATATCACAGAGCTCAGCTCCTCTATCATATAACCCTATATATCACACAGCTCAGCTCCTCTATAATATAACCCTATATATCACATAGCTCAGCTCCTCTATCATATAACCCTGTATATCACAGAGCTCAGCTCCTCTCCCTCTATCATATAACCCTGTATATCACAGAGCTCAGCTCCTCTCCTCTATCATATAACCCTATAAATCTGAACAACAACTTAGCACAGCACTCAATGAGTGCTAGACTTGTTAATTGATCTTTACCGGGTTCGTGGGTATGCTTTGGCGCACCTATGTGCCGAAGTACACCCCTCAAATACGTTGTGAAAACATACCCTATTCTGCCAGGAATGGCAGAGCCAATATGCCACTCACTGCTGTAGATCTACCCACAGCCTAAACAGAAAGAGTGCTTCTGAAGCTGGCTCTGATTCTATAAAAAAGCAACAAAGTTTGTCAGTAAGAAAGATAAATAAGCTCCTGTGCTGCTGACAAGACACAGCTGGGCTTGACATCAACATCCCAGCCACTGCTAGAGCAGAGAGGTGATTGGTAACCTAGGGAAGCTTTTGTACACAAGTCGGAGATCAGAACTGCTCCAACTCTGAAAGGAAGCAAAACCAGAGCAGCAATGTATTTAGTAATCTATATTTTCCTTTGTCTACATGTTTAAAGCTACGTAATGTGATGTTTGTGATGGGAGTACTGCTTTATTATTAATTGAAGCAATGCGTCCTCTGCTGTTTCATCTTCTTTTTGTAGATGGCCGTAGAGTTTCTGCATGAACTTGCGGTTCCATTCTTCAAGGTGGGGTCCGGAGACACGAACAACCTCCCCTATATAAAAAAGACCGCCCAGAAAGGTAAGGGTGTCCTTCTCCTATTTCATATTATAAGCCAATTCTAAAAGTATAGTGTAAATTTAAAGAGAACCCGTCATTGTCACAACCTTGACACGTAGCTACATTTCAGAAGCTTTGGTTGTGTCTGGGGGCTACGACCTTTCCCAATCACTAGTGGGCGCTGCACCCCACTTGTGTCTGCTTGGCAGCTTTGTTTTTTTTTTTTTTTTTGTAATGGGGCTAACTGGGTTAAAGCTGGGTGTGTAAAATAAATAAATAAATATACAGCATCTGTAAGTGATCAGTTAGGGGATTATATATATATATATATATATATAATCCCCCTATCTCCCCTAACTGATCGCTTGCCGATGCTGTCTCAAAGTTGCCTGGCTCCCTGTTTGAAGGAAGGGATGTGTCTGGAAAACGTTGCTCAGCCAATCCGGGGTTGTGGTGATTGAGTGGGCATTTCCTATGTGTCAAGAGGGAACCAGGAAGTAGAGATTAGCGTGGTCTGGGCAATGTCGACTCATGGGTCAGTGGGTGAGTAGTGCTTTTTTTTTTTTTTTTTAATTTATTTATTTTTTGAGGGCTTTTGCACCCCACCCCCTTTAAGCAGGAAGAAAATGTATCCCCTTAGGCTACGTCTACACTGCATCGGACAAAAAACGGCCTGAAAGTGTCCGTTTTTTTTCTCTGATGAAGGACCGCAGCTTTTGTCGCACTTTGTGCAAAAACCGCGGTCGTTTCTCGTTTTCCTGACATCTCCCATACAATAGTATTGTACGGGAAGATGGCAAGAAAACGAGAAGCGCCAGCGTATTATACAACATGTTATATAATACGCCGGTGCCGAAAGACGGGCAGAGAAAAGACGAGCTGTGTAGACTGCAGCTCGTCTTTTCCATTGCCGTCTATGGGCCCGCTGGAACGATCGTATCCTCGGCGCTGTTTAAAAAAAAAAAAAAAAAATTGAACAGCGCCGGAGATACGAGCGTAATCCTGTGCAGTGTGGACATGGCCTTAAAACCAAAATAATCCTGTCTGAAAGGATAAGTTCACGCGGCTGATTTGGACGCTTATTTAAAAGCTGTGAAATCAGTGTTGAATACTTGTCTGAAACCCGCCTCGTGGTATTAAGTTTTCAGACAAGCAAACCAAAAAATGTCTACACAGAATAATATAAACTTTATTGAAAAACATTAAAATACATAGTAACACAAAAAAACAGATAAAAGCGCAACTGCAAAACGTGCGTTGGGGGGGTGGTGTGCGCCTGTCCTTGTGATTATATCTAGTGAGGTATAGATTGATAATTTATTATGTTGTAATTTCTCATTTTGTATGTAATCTTTACTTGAGTGTTAATCTGACTTTTTTATTTTTTATTTTTTTTATGGACAGTTTGTGAGTCAACTTTGTATCTGTTTTTTTGGGGTGTTTTTTGGTGTTACTATGTATTTTAATGTTTTTCAATAAAGTTTATATTCTGTGCAAACACATTTTTTGGTTTGTTTGAGTATTCACATAGTGTTCTTAGGGCTTGTTCACAAGACGTTTTTGAGAAGTGAAAAGTGCATCCGGAAAGCAGATCCGAAAAACGCAACAGTTGATACTTTATTTGGATCCGTATTGTATGCTTTTTCACTTGCGTTTTACGGATCCGCTTTCCGGATACGTTTTGAGGAGGGAAAATATCTCTCCCCCCTTTTCTCTCTCCCCTTTTCTCTCCCCCGTCCAGCCGTCCCCCTGCAGCACCTCGCCTCAGCCGTCCAGCCATCCAACTGCGCTTTTCGCATCTGCTTTCAGGATGCAAAGCGCAGCTGATACATACCCGGAGTGTGGAGCGCTTTTGGACAGGTGCCAAAAGCGGACTCCATTATCTCCTATGGGCTTTCACTTGTGTAAAACGCAATAAGAATTGACATGTCAATTCTTAAAGCGGATGCGAAAAGCGCAGGAGAGCCCTCAAAAGCGCATCGGCGATCTCCCGTGAGAACAGCGATGCGCTTTTGCCATTGAACTCAATGTTAATCACACTGACAATTGTTAGATCCGTTTTTGTGATCCGTAAAACGGATCACAAAAACGTCGTGTGAACAAGCCCTTACACTTCTTTCAAAAAAACCTTTTTGGTATATAGACCATTGAATATTGTAGGTTGAGTTTTCAAACCCGGTTGTAATTAGGTATTTTCCACGTGGTTCTTGACATCGGGTTTTCAGCGCGGTTGTGTGTGAGGTTTTTTCTTTTACATTTTTTTGCCTGGGCGCTGATCCGCATCTGTAAGTGGGCCACACTTTGTATGAGACATTTGGATGCCCATTGTTTCTTATGGGCACTTTACTCACCCCAAGAATTGATATGACTTTTTTTTTGTTCTCCCCAGTGGTGTTATAAGTGAGTGAAAAACCGCGTTGTATGAACGATGGATTGCTGGTTTTTTTTTTTGTTTGTTTGTTTTTTAGGAATCAACTGGAAATGAACCGGAGGTGTTTTATAGGTTGTGTTTTTTTTTTTTTAAACAATAGTTCGATTTTCAAATATATAAAACATATTGAAAAGTCAGCAAATTATCTCCAATAATTACATCAGGTCATTTATTATTCATTTGCAATGTACTATTGTAACAAAATGCCTTTAAATCATGACCTTAGTGTAAAAATACTAGTCTTACAGCAAACCAAGAGCTAAAGAAACCAGAAGGTCTGGATTAATAGTCATTTTTTCACACTGTTTTGAGGCAGAAGCCACGCCAGAAGCACCCCACAAACAACGTCCACATGAGCAGTGTGAACATGCCCAAAGGGTGGTTTAGCAACAAGTATCACTTGCCCTTTATATAGGTGATAGACAAAAATAGCCTCGACGTACTCTTCACAGTGCTAGGAATCCCCACATCCAAATGGATATAGTGGTAAGGGACTGGTTTATTTAAAGCCCTAAAAAGGGAATTCCAACGCGTTTCGCACCTGAACTGGTGCTTCGTCAGGAGATAAAGACCGGGATTAAAACATTTGATTGAAAACCAAAGAAAATGAACCAGCTCACTTGTGATGGGTATTTCAGCACAGGCAAGTGCAGAAAATCTACGACAAAGGGGGCCAGTATGTTATGGGCCTGAAACGCAGTAAGATTTTCATATCCTGTTTGTCATTTTTATTCGCTTTCCAATACATTGTGGATTTTACGGTTTTCCACTTTGGCTGGACATTTTTTCCTATCTGTAGTTAAACATTTGATGGACACCTAGTAAGTATAACTAGTCTCATGAGGAGTTAATTCAGAATTCCGGACAACACACAACAGTGTCTAAAATAGTTGCATATAAAGTGACAGATGAATAAAGGGTTCATCACAACACTATAACTTTGTATGTAAAGGTACAGTAGATTGACAGTTGTGTATGAACTTTTTGGTTTGACCCTATAGTCGTCAGTATAGTAGCTCAAGCGCGAAGGCCAGGTTCACACAGGCATATAGCAGCGCGTACCTGTGCGCACCACTATACGGCTGCTGTTCAATGTATGGACTGGGCAGCCTGTACTTTCAAAAGCGTTCCAGACCGGCTCCCATTCACCTTCACTTTCCCTGGCGCGTGAGCACCCAAAAGCAGTGGCATATCACTTATTTTTACAGGGGCGTACAGGGAATATGCTGGAAAATCATGGCGCTCAATGAGTATGGTGATTTTACCGTATATGCAGGGAGTACTTGCAGCGCGGTTACATACCAAAGTACACCCGCAAATATGTCATCTGAACTTACCCCAAGGCCATGTTCACACGGCTTATTATGACGTGGTTTTGGACGAGGTTTTTCGGAGCGTTTCCTCGCCCAAAACCTCGTCCAAAACGCCCCCAGTTCATTTCATTGATTCCTATTAGGTTTTTAAATTCTTCTTTGGGATCGCTGAAAAAGAAGTGTCATGTCAATTCTTGTAGCGCCTTCTAGGCGGGGTTTTTGGTGCGTTTTTGGCCCGGTTTTTGTCCTGGCTATTAATTTGTATGGGCGAAAACCTCATCCAAAACATCGCCGAGAAATGCCTCTAAATCCTCTTCTGAAGAAGCGTGTTTCAGGCGAGGTTTTGGGAGCAGAAATGCTCCGAAAACCTCATCCAAAACCACGTCAAAATGAGCCGTGTGAACATGGCCTAAAGGGTATTGTACCTCTTACAATTGCATAACGCCAGAAGGGGAGGATGCCCACTTGCCTGTTACATTTTGTATCTTGTATGAATAAATCTTACACTGGTCGGGGTCTAGCTGCACCGTCCACGCTCTGTAGGGGTATTTTCACACGGCGTGTTTTTGTCTGTTACATACGCTTTTGAGCTGCGTGTTTGGATCTGTCTGTCGGACCTCAAATGGACCCAAACATGTAGCTAATAAATAGTGATTTACGTTGCTTTTAATATGAAACATGCCTCAGTGTTCAGACCAGTGATCGCCGATGCGCGTTTCATTGCGTCTTTCGGATCCGTTGCAAGAATTGACATGTCAGTTTTTGGTCCGGAAGACGCAACAAAGCCCTATAATAAACTATAGGGTGCGATCCTGCTGCATCCAACATGCATCCAAAGACACAGCTGAATGTTTGGATGCGTGTTGGATCTGTTTTAGATCCAATCGCTGCAGCATTTTTGGATCCAAAAACAGTATGAACATACCCTAGCAGTGATGGAAACCGACCTATGTGGCAGATAGGAGTATACATTGATGTATATGTAGATTAGCAGCAGGGCTGTGGAGTCGGAGTCGGTGGCTATTTTGCAGGAGTCGGAGTCGTCCTAAAATGGCTCCGACTCCCAAAATATATAATAAGTTGGTCCAGTTAGTTCGATGCAAAGAGCAAGAGGAATTGGGTCCGGCCAGTGCTCCTGCTCCCATATCTTCAGTCTCATCACATGAGGAGTGTAATTGATAACATGAAGCAGGCAAAGCGCTGGCCCAGGGGAAAGATTCCGCTCCCAGGGCAAACAGATTTCAGCAACATTTTTCACCGGTTTTCAAAGAAGTAGAAGAGTTCAACCATTGATCAAAACTGACTGTGGCTGAGGCAATTCCTTTATACCCTGACATTGTTAGAGATGTTGCCCCTGAGGTTATCGTTTTGCCCCCAACCCAAGTTGGTGTAGAGAGGCCGTTCTCTTTTCCGGGAAAATATCAGACTGAGGTCATGTATCAGGATCTGAGGGAGGCGATACTATTTTCTCAGAACAAATTCAAGACTTCACAAATGTTCCTGCAGTGTTTTGCATTTTTTAACAATTCTTGTGTCCTAAAGTCACATCCAATAAATATATTTTACACTGACAAGCAAAAGGGTAACAATATTTTGAACTTGTGACTTTTAGGCTCCATATCTCGCCATCCACTACAGCTTTGTACATGAGGCTATGTAATTTTTATTTTACAGTCATCTTACCAAATCTTATACATAAATGTGACTTGCAAGTATTTAGCATCTGCTTAGTTATAGTTTTGCTCCTAATAATCAAATTGTTAATTTTTGTTATTTTGTTAGTATTTGGTGAATCCACCTTTGGTTTTCAATACTGCCTGAATCCTTCTGGGCTCTGAATCTTGACCAAAATCTGATCCCAGGTCTCTTCTACACGTTCCCAATGTCGGTGCAGACTGGACTTGGATACAAATACAGCTTTTTCTTCAACTCTACCCACAAGTGTTCAAAAGGTCAAAACATTGTTACCCTTTTGCTTGTGTCTGTTCTACCTAAATAGCTTGATTATTGTATCATAAGGTGATAAACAGCCTGATGGGACCATGTTACTATAGAAAAAGTTATAAACTTAAACATGCGCCTTGTATGAGGGAGTCAGGAGTCGGAGGTTTGGGAAATTGAGGAGTCGGGGCTTCAGCTTGCCGACTCCACAGCCCTGATTAGCAGCCGTGGAGTCCCAGCTTCTCCATAGACTTCCATGGATGGCTTTCCCGACCTTGCGTGTTTAATTTCATTTGGGGAACGGTGTTGTCCTATCTAACCCACGCCACAGTTTATCAAATATAAATGAACTGTATGGGACTACAGATTGCTTTTTATGATTTTCCTTCTGCTAAAGTAGAGAATTGACATAATAGTACATTAGAGTATTGCAACAAAACACTTAATTGGATGCTACAGTCACAGATGGAAAACCTTAATAACGGCGGCCTGACTGGTCACTTCAGGAACCTAGGAAATTGGTGATACTGCATGATATTCCACTGTAGTTACAGCCTGAAACTTTTTTTTTTTTTCCTTTCTCTAAATATATGAGAATTCCTTTAGCAGGACCATTATTATTCATGATCTTAACATTACAGGGCTCGTCCCATCTAACTTTTTTTTTTTTTTTTTTAAACTCTTAGGCCATTTCTCCAAAGCACAGGATTACAGATCCAGTATTTAGAATCCACAAAAATCTGACTAACTAGTGCCCATAGACCATGATAGAAAATCCAACACTAACCAGTGCCCATAGACCATGATAGAAAATCCAACACTAACCAGTGCCCATAGACCGTTATAGAAAGTCCAACTGTAACCAGTGCCCATAGACTATGATAGAAAAGCCGACTGTAACCAGTGCCCATAGATTGCAATAGAAACGCCGACTGGAACCAGCGCCCCATAGACTGCAATAGAAAATCCGACTGGAACCAGCGCCCTATAGACCTCAATAGAAAATCCGAATGCAACCAGTGCCCCATAGACCGCAATAGAAAATCCGACTGTAACCCGTGCCCCATAGACCGCAATAGAAAATCTGACTGTAACTAGCGCCCCATAGACCGCAATAGAAAATCCGACTGTAACCAGTGCCCCATAGACCGCAATAGAAAATCCGACTGTAACCAGTGCCCATAGACTGAAATAGAAAATCCGACTGTAACCAGTGCCCATAGACCGCAATAGAAAATCCGAGCTGTAGTCTACACAGCTGTGGGATTTCGAAACCGCCACAATATAGAACATGATTTGTCTTCCATCAGGTTCCCATACAGTCAATGTACTGGGCCAGTGGGAGATCCAAAAAACCAACCGCAGTTTTAAGCGCAAAAACCACGATACAGGGATGGTAAAATGCCGTTGGGTTTTGGACAGCAAACAGATGCTGTGTAGACATAGCCTTAACAACCAATTCAGGCACACACTTCCTGTGCTGGTTGTGGTTGGGTCTACAGCAATGACCGACCTTTCAGCTCTGCTAGCTCCTGTTCCTAGCTGAGCCTGTTGGGGTACATCCAGACGACAAAAGACAAAATGCTGATTGGATTCTGCATCCTAAAACTGTGTCGTTCGCTGTGTATTTGAACAGTATTTTACGCACGAACCCAAGGATTTTTAACTATTTTAGTCTCTGCTGCTCGTCTATCAGTCATGCCTTAGTCTGCTGGGGAGGTTCGGCAGCTCACTGTTGGCTGTGCGGCATCTGCTCAGCCTGGAGAAGGGCTTGTCTCTGCTGTTCGTCTATCTCAGTGAGACTGCAGTCATGCCTTAGTCTGCTGGGAGTTTCAGCTGCTCACTGTTGGCTGTGAAGCATCTGCTCAGCCTGGAGAAGGGCTTGGTTCTGCTGGGGAGTCTCTGCTGCTCGTCTATCTCGAGGAGACTGCAGTCATGCCTTAGTGTGTGGGGGAATCTCTGCTGCTCATATATCAGTCTGCAGGGGAGTTTCAGCAGCTCGCTGTTGGCTGTGATGCATCTGGTCAGCCTTGAGCTGGGCTTGGGTCTGCTGGGGAGTGTCTGCTTCTCATCTATCGCTGAGACTGCATTCATTCCTTAGTCTGCTGGGTAGTCTCTGCTGCTTACTGTTGGCTGTGAGGCATCTGCTCAGCCTGGAGAAGGGCTTGTGGTTTTCTGCAGCTTAGGTAGTAACCATGCACTGTACCTCAGGGGGCTGTCATCCAAGCAGAGGGTTTCTTTCTGGAGACCTAAGTAGCCTGAAATCCATTTCTGAGAGTGCTCAAATTCAGTCTAGGTGCTGTATGCTCATGCCGCGTTTCAATTTTTTTTGTGAATATTGGTCCTAGAGAGCTGAAACCTGGTCTAAAACCTTCCTATGTGCCAAATGTGGTGCAGATTGGTTCCAGGCATTTGGCTGTGCATAAAGAGCAATATCAGAAATCCATTTTTATACATAGATGAGCAGTGTTGCAAAATACATGTATAGATGTACATTATAAACCAAGATCCTACATAATACTTGACCTAAGCAAATGGCCTAAAGCCACCTGTATAGGTGCAGGAAAGTTGGAGGGAGCGCACTTTAATCTGCAACGTGCCCTTCCTCTAGCTTCCTTTTCGCCCATTCACATAGCTTTGGGTATATTCTCTATTGTGGTACATCTGTATACTTGTTTATTCTGTAACTTTGCTTATACTTACTTATTCCTAGATCCAAGTTTGCATTTGGTGTATGGTACAGTTCCTGTCCCTAGAAATAGCCTATGGTAAGAGGCTGGCACTCCAATATAAAGGAGGCTTCCCCTGCATAGACGTGAACTAGAGAAAAATAAGAAGAAATGAAATTGGTGCCCACGTTGTCCTGACAGCTGAACGTCCTGCTGTTCTGTATGGGATGAGTAGGAGCCACAGATGGCTGGTGCACCTGGAGCCAATGTTCTGCCCCCGATATCCGCGGTGGCATCCACACAGCCAAAACTTTCCAGTGTGGAATCTGGTCTGGGGCCGGAGGTCAGACCATGCTATGGTGAAGGGTCATTGAGGGTCCCTCTCCTTCTCGATGGTGGATAGGGGCGCAGCCGAGGAGATAAGTGGGAGACCCCGGGTCAGGATGATGACTCGAGACGGGTAAGCTGCTGATGACCTCCCACTTAGCAGCTGTCATTCTTGAAGAATAATTGGTTCTTCTAGTTTTCGGACTCCCACACTTATTCTAGATAGAAGGGATGAGCAGGGGGTGTAGGAGCAACAATCATGCATTGCCCATGATAATATTCCAGGTCTAGTCTGCTTATCCAGGACCAGGGCTCGAGCAGCAATTGATTGTCGTGTCCATAGGAAGACCAATCGACATTCATTAGCTGGGTCCACACACTTGCACAGAAATTATATATCCCATGTCCCCAAGTTTCTGTGGGGAGAAAGAAGTAACGTTTAAATCCTTTACCGCTATAGAAATTTTGCATGTCATGCCCTGGTGCCTTATCCGGGTTTCCTCTTGCCCCGTAGTATTTCAAGCTTCAATAAACAATAGAAGGAACCAATTTTGCAGCTAAATAGCTTAGTCCATATTTATTGCAATATCCAACACAGACGTAACACAAATATAAAATTTTATAAGCATGTAAGGTTTTCGGCATGCATGCATAAGAAAGGTATCTTTTACCTGTGATACAACCGCTGCACAAGCAGTAGTGAGGAGCTGCTCAGACACCGGCCGTACACTCAAGATGCAACGTTTCGAGAGTCCCTGCCCTCTTTGTCAAGCACGTGTGTAACATTTCCTGTTTCTCCTTTAAACCTGCCGGAAGATCTGAAATACAAGGAACGATGGTTTGCACTTTGCAACCAATATTCTATGGACTTGATGTATTTAACGGTACAACATATTCAATTGGCACTAAAGGGCAATAAAGAGGAGTGCAGAAAAATAGATTGAAGAATTCAAAACGATCTGCCACTACAGAACAATACAATCTAGCCCACTTGAGATCAAACCAATACAGAAAAATTCAGAATTCAACAACTACAAACAAAAATTTCGTAAATTTGAAAGAGATATGAAGGATTACCTCCATGAAAGGGTGTATACGTGGGGTGATGAACGTACACGTACCCGTAGACAAAATCTGGCCAACAAATTTTAGAAAACGAACAGACCCCACTATTACATCAAGACACTGATCACAGTGCGTCTATGTCAGTTAGAAACCTAAAACAATCCAGACAAAGGGTTTTTTTTTAAGATTACGACGTCCCAAGACGACAGCGAGCGTGGAGCGACTGGTGGAGTAAAAGAGGATATAGTAAAAGGAAAGTCTCAAGTCGGCAGACCAAGGGAAGAAAAAACAGTAACAAGAAACTTGGGGCAATCAAGGGGTCGTATTGAACATTTCAGATAAACATCTCACCCAAGCAAAAAGGAGTCTATAATTAATAAGGGTTGAATTTTGTGCCTACATTTCAGCGGGATTTTTTTGATTTTCTCGTTTTTTCAAACAAAATTTGTAGAAATCTACACTAAAAATCCATTTTCAAAATACCCAAAAAAAATCATACAAATGAAAACCCAAAAAAAAAAAATTGCGATAAAAAGTACTTTGATCCAGAACAAGCCCCTCCCTACATTTTTTGAGCACTAGTTAAAAACGATTCTTGAAAGGCTTTTTTTTCCAAGATCAAAAAATAGAAAATAAAATAAAAACTCACAAAAAAGAGGAACGAGCTATTAGGAACTAAAAAAGATAAAATTTTTTTCACCGAAAAGCAGAAAAGGGGGGTCACTGTATGGTGAATCGGGCCCAATAAGGGGAAAAAAACCGCATCACAGTTATCTGATACAATTTTTTATGAAGCCCTTGAACAGACCTACAGTAAGTACAGGGGCTTATATCAAACAATTGAGGACGTAAGATCAGAATTATCACTAACAACGTAAATCATTAAAAAAAATCCAAAACACCTATCATATATTTTGTCCCCAAAGTCCCAAAATCATTAAATCTCCACCGGGTAGACCTATATCCGGAGTTTTTCCTCTTTTGGGAACCTTTACTATTTATTTAACATTATTTTAAAAAAACTAGTGCCCCAAAGAATAAGGATTGTTTAAAGGACACTGGACATTTTTTACTCATTTACAGAAAGTAATTTGGTAATCAGAGATATTATTTGGGCCATTTGGATAAAAATCCTTTATACTAACATTCCGTTTAAGGAGGGAAGGATGTGTAAGAAGGCATGATTTTGGATCATACATTGAAAAATGCTACGATATCATTTATAATGAGTTTTATGGACATGCCTTACCAAAAATTTTTTTAATTTGGTCTCAATATTTCTACAGCGACAAGAACCCCCGATGGGGGCTCCGCCGCCCCTTTGGCTAATTAAAACATGATAAACTATGAAAAATGAATGTGTTTAAGTCCATATACCAATCACATTTTTACATTGGAAAAGATATTGGAATTTTATAGGTTTGAAGGGGGAAAAGGAAAAAAATTAAACATTTTGTAAGTATTTGAAATTTCCCAGGGACCACTTTTACGTTTTCCCAGGGGAAACGACCAAAATAAAATCAGGGATTTAGATGTGGAAATTCATAGACAATAATGGTTTGAAAAAAATATGTTGTACAAAAAAAAGTAAAAACGCAACAAATGTATTCATCGGGCTAGTTTTTGCACCAAAAACGTTTAGAGGATACCAAAAGGCAGTTTATTCGGCCCGACATTTTCTAAGACGCTTGTAAATTTAAGGCAAGCAGGGCCCCCATAATTTAAAAATTTTTAAAATAGAGGAAAATAAAAAGATTAGAAAAAGTTGAAAAAAAGTGTTCCAAAGTCAAAGAGGTCCCTATTAAAATCCAAAAAAAAAAAAAAGACAAAGGTTTTCATTTGAACAAGTTTTTCAGCAAATTGATAAAAAAACAAAGTAAATACTGGGAAAATAATTTCAGGAAATAAAAGGGGTGACTATTTTAAATGAAACACCCAGGGGCCCTTTTAAAAAGGAAAAACCCCAGGACAAAAACTTTTTTCTTCGATCTGTTATAAAAAAATTAGGAAACAAAGTCTTTACTATAAAAGGAAGGGAACATTCCCCCGCCTTAATTGTCAAAACGTGATCGATAATGAAAGGGCCCCAGTAAAATCACCGAAGGCTATCCCATTTTTTTCAAGATTCTTTTACATGTGAGCCAAAAATGTCGTATATGTATTGAAATGCCTGTACCATAACGTTGGGGCAGACAACAAGAATGTAGGACCGGGGTTAAATGAACACGCTCACATTAGGGGTAAAAACAAAGGGGGAGCGCCTAAAAAGGGGGGAAAAAAAAAAAAATGGGAAAATTCAGTAGCAAGGCACTTCTGTAACAAACCAAAGTAGAGAGCGAAAATTTTGGTTTTTGGAAAAAATAAAGAACAATTTTGAGGATATCAAACTAACTTTCTTAGAAGGGAATTATTTTGGATTGTTAAACTTTAGCTAAGACCCAAAGGGGGCTAAAAAAAAAGACTTAATTTTAAGTTTTTTTTATGAAGGTTTTGGCTAGGGTTTAGGAAAGGTTAAGATGGTTTTAAAAGGGGAAACAGGAAACGTTCACCTCTGACAAAGGCGGGACTCTGAAAAAGTTGCCCATCTTGAGGTACGGCCCGGTTCTGAGCAGCTCCTCAAACTCTTGTGCAGCGTTTATCACGTAAAAATACCTTTCTTAGCATGCATGCCGAAAACCTACATGCTTTTTCAATTACTGTGTTATGTCTGTTGGGGGGATATTTTCAAAAAATATTGGGCAAGCATGGCTCAAATTGGTTCCTTCTATTGTTTATTGAAGGGAGAAAGAAGTAAACCACTGCAAAACCGTTCCAGAAATTAGCTATATCTAGTAAAAAAGCTAGCAACGTGCCCAATCTTTCTCTTTGGGGAGAGTTGGGAGGCCGCCGTGCACATTACACAGTTGGTAACTCACTTTAAAATCTGCAAATTTGGATGACACTTTTTTTTATTCTGTGTATGGGGCACTGTAGGCTTTGGTATGAACAGAGATCTCTACAACTTCTAGAGCCATCATTGTGGGCTGAGTGGGGGTCTATTTGTTGGGGTCACCACATGTGCAGCAACAGGAAATGATTCTACAAAGATCATAGTGGTCTGTGAGATATAAGGCTATGTTCACACGGAGTAATTGTGGGGCGTTCAGTCCGCCCCGCAATTATGCCGGTGTTCTGGAACTCGCGCCGATCGGCACTTTCTCCCGTGGGGCAGCAGCCCGCTGGCCCCATAGACCCTCATTATTCGTGGCGCGTAAGCGGCGTGAATAAATGACCTGTTACTTATCTCCCCGTGCGTACAATACAGTTGTATTGTACGCCCGGGGAGGGAAGGCGTAATCCATAGTTCTCAGAGAACTATGGATTACCGTAATGACTGGGGAGCATTTCGCTCGTATTAGAGCGCAGTACGCCTCTAAATACGTGGTGAAATGCGCCCCACTTTTAGCCGTATGAACATAGCCTTAAAGGGACTCTCCATGTATAAAAAAATTAAAGGGGTTGTCTCACTACATTGATTCATCTTACCTTAGTCCTGTTTCCTTGGTTTCACTTTGAATTCAGGGGCGTGTTTACTGGCTTCTACTAGGCTGCAATAGAAGCCAGTCTGTAAGCTATAGCAACCAGTGCTGGCAGCCTATCAGGGAAGATTGAAAAGTCTATAGCTATATGATCCTGAGGCTGATGCAGCCCCATACAAGAGGGGAATCTAGGAATAGGTAGGGCACGTTTTAAAGGACACATATTGCAAAGGGACTTGTTTTTGCAAGATCTTTAACATAAAAAGCAGCGATCCTTGTAGTGAGACAACCCCATTAATTCTGTAGGGGCCTTATTAAAAGAGAGAAGCTTGGACTCTCCTACCTCCTGTGCCTGGTTCCAGCATTGGCACTCCATGATCTTTTTTTGACATGCTGTCTCTTCTGAACATAGATGTCACTGTGGCAGCTACTGTTTGGATACGGCGCTCACATACCTTTCCTTTACATCACCGTTTAAAAGTGAAGAGCTCCGAATAGTGATGGGAATGAGAGGCACGCGACTGCCGCAGTGGTGACATCCCCATTTGGAAGTGACTGCATGTCAGCCGAATACCATGGAGAGCCAGGGTGTGGAGGTAGGCGAGTATAAGTTTTTGGGGTCTTTCTTTGTTTTATTGGCGCCCTTATAGCATTATATTTATTTTTTTTATACAACATAGAAAACCCCTTTAAGAGCAGCATTTGTTATATATACGTATTTTTCACTATTAAAGCTCTTTATAATGAAGACGTGGATGGTAACAAGTACAGTCATATGAAAAAGTTTGGGCATCCCTATTAATCTTTTTTTTTTTTTTTTTAAATTAAAAATTTATTAAGCATTTTCATATAAAAAAAAAAGAACGGCATAAACCATCCCCGGTAAAAACTACTTAAAAAAACCCAAAAGAGTCAATACCCCTTTTAAAAAATTATCCAATAATGGAAAATGAAAAAAAAAACAACCCTGTGCGGGGAACGGCTTTCAATGGAGCATAACCTAGGGACTGCTTTAAAAATTTATAAAAAAGGGGGAAGGGGCGAGGGGGGGGGGGGGGGAGGGAACTTTTTCCCGGCCCCGGTCGGGGCCACAGGGGAAGGCGGGAAAAGGCAAAAGGAGGAAACACTAAGAAAAAAAAATGGGAAAAGATAAAACCACCGGGGGGCCGGGGGGGGCATCCCGGGCCCATCTCCCTTTTAAATCTTAAACTTTTTTTTTTTTTTTTTAAATTTATTTGGGGGGTTGAAAAACAAGCCATTTCAATTTTGAAAATATTTAAAAACTGAGGGGCCCAAAAGAAAAAATTTATTTTTTCCGGATTGAAATGGGGTTTTTTTGTCCCAAAACACTAAATTTCCAATTGCTTTAAAAAACCCAAAATTTTTTTGACGGGTTTGAAAAAAAATGGGGTACCCTTTATCTTTTTAATTAAAATTTGAAAAAAAATTTTCCTAACTACTTTTTACTGACTTTTCTGAACACAAACGGGGTTTTGAAACCTCACGACCCCTTTAAACTTCATACCGGGGGTTTTCCAAGATGAGAAAAGGTATTTAAGGTGGCCAATTGCAAGTTTTTTTCTCCTTTTGGGAATCTCCTGTGAAGATTGGCATCAGGGCTCCTCAAAAAAACCCTCTCAAATGATCTGAAAACAAAGATTTTTTCAACATAGTTTTTTAGGGGAAAGGTTTACAAAAATTTTGGTCTCAGAAAAATTTTTAACCTTTTCATTTTTCCAAACTTTTGAGGAACATAGAAAGGGAAATGGAAGCCCAAACGGGGAAACATTTCTTTTTTAAGCCCAGAAGTGGCAGGCCCAAAAAAAAATATCAAAAAGGCAAGAAAAAAGAAGGGGTGAGAACTGTCAAGGACAACCCCACAGACCCCCTTTCCAAAGAGCCCCAGCATCTTTGCTTGCAAGATGGTGTACTGTGCATCGGTCAAAAAAAAAACAGCACATTTTGCAAAAGGGAGAACCCTGAAATGGAGAGTGATAAAAAAAGAAGCCTTTTCCCCTGAAAGCACGCCACAGAACGAGTCCCCCTGAGGTATGAAAAAAGGCACTTTTGGGCCCCAACCCCAGTTCTTTTTTGGAAAAAGGCCCCTTGGGGAAACTGATAAAAACAAAAAAATTGATTTTTTGGTCATTACAAAAAGGCTTAGGGGCCATGGCATCCCAAAAACACACCCTTTCCCAAAAAAAACATTTTGCTACCCACGGGGTAAAATTTTGGTTTGAGGTTCCATAAATGCTTTGGGGCTGTGGGGCCAATCCCCGGCCCCGGGGAAAATTTTGTTAAATTAAAGGCGCATGGATTCAACTCAGTATCACAAATTCTTCAGAAAAAATTCCCAAAAAATCAATGATGAATTTGAAGTTTTACGCCGGGGTTTGGGTATTTTACAAAACAATGATCCCAAAAAAACAGCTCCAAATTTTACTCAGGCAAAGGAAAGGGAAAAATTTACAATGTTTTGGAATGGCGATCCCAGTCCCCCCAAACCCGAATATCAAATTGAACATTTTGTGGAACTTTTTAAACGGGCCCGTCCATGGGTCGCGGCCCCTAAACTTTAAATGAACTTGAATTGTTTTGTAAAAAGGAATGGGGCAAAAAATTTCCCTTTATCCCCGGAACTGAAATTTAAAAACAAAAGGAAGCGAAATAGAAGGGGTTTTTATTTTTTCAAAAGGAGGGTCTAAATTAAAAATTTTCACTTTTTTGTTGGGGGCCCATACTTTTTTTCACCGGGCAAATTTTGGTTTAATGGGATATTCACATTTTTTGTGTTAGTACAATAAAACCCCCAATTTTAATCCGGGAAAAATTTTCTTTTGGGCCATCATTTTAATATATTCAAATTGAAATGGTTTTTTCAAACAGCCAAACATTTAAAAACTAAAAAGATTAAAAATTAATAGGGGTGCCCAAACTTTTTTTATATGACGTAAAATACCCCTAAGACTTTTTTTAAATTTTAAAAAAAAAGAAAAACAACAGAGGGGGCGCTCTATGGTGAAAGTAAATCTGAAGGAAAAGCAATTTTTAAAAAGACAAATAGAAAAGGTTTACTCACCCCAGGCGTTGTGGGTATTTTTATAAGGGCACAACCCCTCGAACGGGCAAAAGGGTGGCTCTAAACCGAGCCTCGGAAAAGCACCCGCAAAAGGGGCCCCCCTCCTCCCCCGGAGCCGGGAAGCGGCAGCGGGAAAAAAAACAGGCAAGGGATGGGACAAAAATTGGACCCGGGCCCCAAAATTCCAGAAGGAAAAAAAAAACCTCGGGGGATTTTCGGGATAGGGTTTTTAAAAAAAAGGTTTTTTTAATTCCATTAAAAAAAAGAAAAGGGGAAATTTTCCCTTTCCATATATAAAACACACACTTTTTTAAAAAGCGTTTTCCCCCACCATCAAGGGGCTTCTTCAGATAAAAATGTTTCTAACCCGCAAATACAGGAAACAAAACTAAATTTAAAAGGCAGGGTTTAGCAATTATTTTGGGTAAATCCCGAACCCGTTTTACTAAAACATTTACATTTTACAAACAAAAAGGAAAGCCCGATTGGCTTTTGGGGTTCCATAGAAAATTTTTTTGGGGACAAAAGGGGAACTCTCCCCCCTTTTTGGCCAAGAAAAATTTCCCACAAATTTTTGACCCCAAAACTATTTTTTTTTTTCATTTTAATTGTCCCGCCCATTATAGGATTGGTTGCTTCTCCTTTTTGTTGTATATGTAACTGTTCTATGGAGGTTCCAAATACAGCCAAGCCGATTGTTATGCCATAAATATCGAACACTATTTATTTTTTAGCGCCCTTGATTCCAGGGCGCTGTACATTTTGAGGCGGATACATAAATAACATTGGTCAAACAATTACAAAATGACAATAAGTGACTAACAACTGGTACAGAGGGAGAGAGGACCCTGCCCGGGGCTTACAGTCTACAGGGAAGGTGGGAAGAGACAGAAGGTGGGGGCAGACATGTTTGTGGGGTGGAGCAGTGCAACGGGGTTATTGTAGGTTATAGGCTCCTGAAGAGATGGGTTTTCAAGTTGCGTTTGAGGCAAGTGAGAGAGGGGGAGAGTCTGATGTGTTGGGGCAGTGAGTTCCAGAGTGTGGGGGAAGCACGGGAGAAGTCTGGAGACGGTTGTGTGAGGAGCTGACAAGAGGAGAAGGTCCTGTGAGGAGCGGAGATTGCATGAGGGGAGATATCTGGAGATTAAGGCAGAGATGTATGGAGGAGAGAGGTTATGGAGAACCTTGTAGGTCAAGGCTACTAACTTGAATGGGTAGCCAGTGAAGGGAGAGGCAGAGTAGAGCAGCAGAGTTAAGGATGGATTGGAGGGGAGCGAGGGTGCTAGACGGGAGGCCACAGAGAAGGATGTTGAAGTAGTCTAGGTGAGAGCTGACAAGAGCATGGACCAGCATTTTTGTGCTTTCAGAGTTAAGGAATGAGCGGATTCGGGAGATATTTTTCAGAAGATGGGAAAAATTCCTTTACCTGTGTTGTTACCTCATCCATTTTGGGGCCAAACCCACACCCATTGGCCAAAATATATTTTTGGTCGCTGCAGATTATCAGCAGGGACACTACAACAGAATTGTCTGATCTTTACCATTTGTATAGATCATTTATAGTAACCTTAATGTGCTCTGGACTATAAAGCTGAATTCACACATTGTGGTTGTATTGTGAATACACCCAGGATCAGTAAAGATAATTAATTTATTTACAAATTATCATACCTTTTTTTTTTTTTTTTTTTTGTATACTGAAAATCGGGTTCAACTTGCTTCAAAGGGGGTTTTCGCTCGAAAATTCCTTAGAGGGGCAAGGGGGGGAAAAAAAAAAAATTACCCCCTTCCACTCCCATGTCGCTCTGGGGGGCCCCATTTGCCCCCTCTACTTGTTTCTTGCCCCCAACAACAGAAGATGTCTGCTAATTATTTGAACATTTTTACATGCTTTTGCACCCAAAAGTGCAGGGAGCGTCTTGAGTGGCTTCAGATGAACAGCAGGGGAAAACGGGAGGAAGTATAATTCTTTTTTTCCGGGGCCCCGCCCCCACCTCCCCCGTTTTTAAAGGTTTGTCCAGCTCTTACCAAAATTACATGATAGAAATGCGCCCAAAAAAGTAAGAAAAAGCTTATCATATCCCCCCCCAAAACCCGCCTGGCTCTTTTTGGTTTTATTTACATCTTCTTTCTAAATAGGAATCAATTGGTACACGCTGACGGCAGCCTCGTAATTGGGGGTTTTGTAGCTTATTCTGTTAATGTGATTTAAAGGGTTTGTCTCACTACAAGGATTGCTGCTTTTTATGATAAAGATCTTGCAAAAACAAGTCACTTTGCAATATATGTCCATTAACAATGTCCTACCTATTCCTAGATATTCCCATTTGTATGGGCTGCATCAGGTCGTTATAGCTACAGACCTGTTCAATCTCTCATGATAGGCTGCCAGCACTGGTTGCTATAGCTACAGACCTGTTTGATTTCTCCTGATAGGCTGCCAGCACTGGTTGCTATAGCTACAGACCTGGCTTCTACTGCAGTAAGGTAGAAGCCAGTAAACACGCCCCTGAATTCAAAGTGAAACCAAGAAAACAGGACTGAGGTGAGAGGTGAGACAAGCCCTTTAAGCACAGACATGTGATCACTGTAGCCAATCAGCAGCTGCAGCTGTGACGTCCTCCTATGGAAGAGAACGAAGGAAAACAGAAGACGAGAGCCAGCGCTGGATTGGAGCCGAAGAAGGGGAGTACAGGCTTTTCATTGGATTGGGCTGCAGTAGCTTATGTGATTTTGGTAACCGCCATTTTATGCGGCTGGAATAGCCCTTTAAAGGAACTGCAATTTTTCATTACAGCTTATTAACTTGTATCCTAAATCTTGTGTTTCCTTCTAGGTCGGCCGATGGTGATATCGAGTGGCATGCAGTCCATGGATACCATGCGTCGAGTGTATGAGCTTGTAAAACCAATCAATCCAAACTTCTGCTTTCTTCAGTGTACTAGTGCATATCCACTTCTTCCAGAAGATGTCAATCTACGTGTCATACAGGTGAGTGGTTGGTCCATTATATACAGATTTCAGGCCTGTCTCCTGGTATCCGCTCCATGCTCTGGACACGATGCCGACAGACACGACTAAACTTCTGGCCACAGATCACATTGATGTGCCATCCTGGACGCGCTGCGCTACCTGAGCAACCTCTGTGGGTTGTAGACACCGCCTCATGCTACCTCCAGGGGTGAGAGCAATGACTAAATGCAAAAGTGGCCAAAACTGCCAAAAAGGATGAGAACAGAGAGATGGTCTGTGGTCACCACCTGCAGAACCACTCCTGTATAGGGGTTGTCTTGCTAATTACCTGTCATTTCTACCTGTTGTCTGTTCCATTTGCACAACAGCAGGAGAAATTGATCCACAATCGGTGTTGATTCATATCTGGACAGATTTGACAGAAGTGTGATTGACTTGAAGTTACATTGTGTTTAAGTGTTCCCTTTATTTTTTTGAGCAGTGTATTTAGATAACCAGCATACAGCACACAGTATAGGACTCTGTTCACATCTTTGCTTTTGTGTATGTTGAGAGTCCAGAGGGAAGTAGAGCATGCAATAGGAATTAGTTCATTGTATGATGAAACCATAAGGCTATGTTCACACGGCGTAAATGCGGGGCCTAATTACGGCCCGCAATTACGCCATGTGAGCGGGGCACCTCGCCGGCCCATAGACTATCATTACCAGCGGCACTTATACGCCGCTAGTAATTCACATGTCGCTTATCTCCCCCCACGGCGGATTCGCCGAGCAGGGAGAGAAGACGTAAAACCATAGTTCAATAGAACTGGGATTACTGTTACCTGGGACTATTCCTCCGAAATCACCCCCCATAAACCCCGGGGGGGTTAAACTTGGGGGCTGAAATTTAGTTTAATTTAAGCCGTACTGAAAAAAAGGGGTTTTAATAGAGAAAAACGGTAAATTTTTCACATAACGTAAGCAATGTATTCCAAATAAAGTGCTTCCTCCAAAACCCTTTAGAATTTGCTGGGACTGAAATCCTTTCATGTTTGAGAGGTCATTTGGGGTTTATATTTCAATTTCCTAAAAAAGGAAAGGGGCCCTACTGTGCCCAAAAATGCTTAAATCAAGGGGGAATTAGACAGGGGGCATTAGTATGGGGGGGGGACCCGTAAATTGTTAAAGAGAAAGGGTGTTTTGTAAATTAACACCCGATGTCCTAAATTTAATGTGAGCGTAAAGGACATGTCCGCACTGAAGTGAGAGGCGCTTAGACTCCAATCACTGGATACACTGAAAAATAACTTTTTTTAAAAAGAAGATTTGATGGTTTTGTCGGGAATGTTTGTTGAAACCATACTCCATGTAAAATATCCCGGGAAGGAACACAATTTGAATACATTTCACCCTTGGGCCATTGTATTTGAGGGAGCACTGTATTCCCCAAGGTATATCTCTGATATGTCCATAGACCCAAATTCACCAGTGAGGGTAAGGTTTCGAAGAAAAACCTTTACTGGACTTGCATTCAAAAAAAACACATCAGTTATTGTTCTCATGGATCTCGGTGTTTATCCTTGGACACGTTTAAAAATTTGGGGATAATTTTTTACATTTTTTATATTTTTTTGGGTCTGGTTGAAACCTTGTGCTTTCCTTGTTTTCCGGGGGGTAACGGGAAGATCAGAAACCTGCACTGCTTTCAGGGGACCTTGCTCGATATATTTTTAATTTGTTTTGCGTTGCTTTATGCTAAGTCTTCTTAGCAAACGCTAAAAAGGATTTAATGTAGTCTATGCCATCTCTGGGACCCGCACCTTTCTTGAGAAGGAGCCCCCAAAGGACTCCATTAACAGAGAGGTGGTCGCGCATGCGCAGCACTCGCCATTCATTTAAGTGGTAGTTGAAATAAATCCAGAGCGCTGCGCATGCGTAATCACTTTTCTATACTTTAAGGAGCCTGAGGTGGGATCCGCACATATTTTACCCCTTTAATTTATAGAATTGAGAATATATTGGGGAAGATTAAGAAAAATTGTAAACTTCGTCTTGGCAGTCTAAAAAATGCATCAAATTTATCGAGGGGCTCGTACTGTGTGATGAACTTGGTGCCTCCTTAGACATTGTCTAACTTTGCCAACCTTTTGGCTCTTTTGAGGAGTCTTGTGCATGAGGCTGTGTATCTGCCCATGTCCTCTTTGTGATGAACAAAGCCTCTATACAGCTAAATCACACCCTGTTACCAGATGAGGCACCAAATGTGACTCGGTGTCTAAAATGCAGGGCTGTGGAGTCGGCAAGCCGAAGCCCGACTCCTAATCCCAAATTTCCCAAAAACCTCCGACTCCTGACTCCCTCATACGCGGCGCCATGTTTAAGTGATAACTTCCCTGTAGTAAAATGGTAACATCAGGCTTGTTTACACCTTATGATACAATAATCAAGATATTTAGGAAGAACAGACACTTACAAAGAAAAAGGGTAACAATGTTTTGATCTTTTGAACACTTGTGGTAGAGTTGAAGAAAAAGCTGTATTTGTACCCCAAGTCCAGTCTGCACCAACATGGGAATGTGTAGAAGAGCCCTGGGATCAGATTTTGGTAAAGATTGCTTGAATCTGATTCAGAGCCCAGAAGGATTCCAGGAGAGCTGAAACCAAAGGGATTTACCAAATACTAACAAAATAATAAAAATTTACATTTTGATTTTAGGCGCAAAACTATAAAAGCAGATGCTAAATAAATTGCAAGTCACATTTTGTATAAGATAGGGAAGATGACTGTATATAAAATTACAGTAGCCTCATGTACAAAGCTGTAGTGGATTGGAGTATTGGAGCCTGAAAGTCACAAGTTCAAAACATTGTTACCCTTTTGCTTGTTAGTGTAAAATATATTTATTGGATATGACTTTAGGACCCCCAAAAATTGTAAATATGGTTTTTGTGGTGTTTTTGCCCTTTTTTCTTCAACATTTGCAGAGACCCAAACTATTGACAGGGTTGTGCGTCAAGCCAAAGGGAACATGACGTACACATCTGTTTATAATGGACATATACTGTATATTTTTCATCTGTTTCACAATGTCCTTTTCCTTTTAGGAATTTCAGTCGGCCTTTCCAGACATCCCAATTGGTTACTCCGGCCATGAATCCGGCATAGCTATCACTATTGCCGCTGTAGCCATGGGAGCCAAAGTAGTGGAGCGCCATGTCACCCTAGACAAGACTTGGAAAGGAACGGACCATCAGGCTTCCCTTGAACCAAATGAACTAGCTGAGCTCGTCAAGTCTATAAGGCTGGTGGAGGCGTCAATGGGATCTCCAGTGAAACGCCTCCTGCCTTGTGAAATGGCGTGCCACAATAAGGTAACCGCTACAGGTCTAGGAATTTAAAAAGACTATAACCTCCTTTTCTCTTCTCTCTTCTCTTCTCTCCTCCTTCTTCTCTCTCGTCTCTTCATCATATAGATATCCTGCCGGGTCCACCAACATGGCTCCCCACTCTAGCTGATGATATGGGGTCCTGAGTGCGGA
>JAODAL010050902.1:0-27058 GCA_025379985.1 Phyllomedusa bahiana | reverse complement strand
ACCAAAAAGGGGCCTTATGTATGAAAACTGTCTAGCAGTAAGACTGTCAGGGTTGCCCATAGCAACCAATCAGATCCCATAGCAACTAATCAGAGCTCATACCAACCAATCAGAGCTCATAGCAACCAATCAGAGCTAATAGTAACCAATCAAAGCCCAGAGCAACCAATCAGAGATAATAGCAACCAGAGCCCATAGCAACCAATTAGAGCTCATAGCAACCAATCAGAGATAATAGCAACCAATCAGAGCTCATAGCGACCAATCATAGCTCATAGTAACCAATCAAAGCTCAGCTTTTATTTTTTCAGAGCCTATATGAAATAAAAGCTGAGCTCTGATTGGTTACTATGGGCTCTGATTTGTTGCTTTAAGTTCTGATTGGTAGCTATGGGCTCTGATTGGTTGGTATGAGCTCTGTTTGGTAGCTATGGGCTCTGATTGGTTGGTATGAGCTCTGATTGGTAGCTATGGGCTCTGATTGGTTGGTATGAGCTTGTATTGGTAGCTATGGACTCTGACTGGTTGCTATGGGCTCTGATTGGTTACTATGAGCTATGATTGGTCGCTATGAGCTCTGATTGGTCACTATGAGCTATGATTGGTCACTATGAGCTCTGATTGGTCGCTATGAGCTCTGATTGGTCTCTATGAGCTATGATTGGTCGTTATGAGCTCTGATTGGTCACTATGAGCTATGATTGGTCGCTATGAGCTCTGATTGGTTGCTATGAGCTCGGATTGGCTGCTATGAGCTCTGATTGGTTGCTGTGGGCAACAAAGACAGTCTTACTGCTAGACAGTTTTCATACATAAGGCCCAATATTCCTGGCTGCTTTGACTCTGTCTGTTCTCACATAGCAAATTAGTGAAAAGACCCACCAACTTTTTCAGGACTGACTGACTTATTTGCATGGAGGTCAGGACTGTACAAAGTCATTTCAGGGCCCCATACAGCTGATGCATCTGGAGCCTCCACCCATTGACTGTTCCTATTTTGCACCATATCAGCAGCCCCTTTTTGTTAACATTTAATTAGGGCTCCTGATGGCAGTTCTGCTCTGATGGCGGCCCAGTCAGGGGTCTCCTGACTCTTCCCTGACACATGATGTTGGGAGAGCAAAGGATCTGACATGTTGATTTCAACATCCAATTAAGCTACCGCCAGAGATGTCTAGCATTCATGCATGCCGCTAGAGAGGATGGGAGCAGGGCCGTTCCTATGAGGGGCGCCAGAGCTCAGCTCACCCCAGGGGGGCGTCGGCCGCCTTGGCCGCCCCTCGGTTAGCCCTGGGCTCTGCATGGCCATTGTAAAACAGCCGTGCAGAGTCATAGCCAGCAGCTGCCGATACAGGGAGGAGGCAGGACGGATCGCTCCCATCCTGCCTCCTCCCCTGTATGTATCAGCGCTCAGTGAGCGCGCTGATACATACACAGCGTCGCAGGGAGCGCACAGCATTCACCACGCCCCCTGAGTCTCGGCTCCCGTCCCAGGAGACACCGGGAGCAGAGTGAAAGCGGTGTGATGAGGTCACGCCGCTTACACTGAATCCCGGCTCCCAGGACCTGGACACGCTGCGGGGATCCTGGAAAGGTGAGTGAGTTTTTTTATGTTATTATCCTTAACTACAGGGGGGCAAAACTGGCTACAGGGGGGAAAACTGGCTACAGGGGGGCAAAACTGGCTACAGGGGGCAACTGGCTACAGGGGACAACTGGCTACAGGGGGCAACTGGCTACAGGGGGGGAAAACTGGCTACAGGGGGCAACTGGCTACAGGGGACAAACTGGCTACAGGGGGGAAAACTGGCTACAGGGGACAAACTGGCTACAGGGGGCAAAACTGGCTACAGGGGTCAACTGGCTACAGGGGTCAACTGGCTACAGGGGTCAACTGGCTACAGGGGGCAACTGGCTACAGGGGGGAAAACTGGCTATAGGGGGCAACTCTCTACAGAGGGGAAAACTGGCTACAGGGGGCAACTGGCTACAGGGGGCAACTGGCTACAGTGGGGGAAACTGGCTACAGCGGGGGAAAACTGGCTACAGGGGGCAACTGGCTACAGGGGACAAAATTGGCTCCAGGGGGGAAAACTGGCTACAGGGGGCAAAATGGCTACAGGGGGCAACTGGCTACAGAGGGGAAAACTGGCTATAGGGGGCAACTGGCTACAGAGGGGAAAACTGGCTACAGGGGGCAACTGGCTACAGGGGGCAACTGGCTACAGAGGGGAAAACTGGCTATAGGGGCCAACTTGCTACAGCGGGGAAAACTGGCTACAGGGGGCAACTCACTACACGGGTCGACTAGCAGGGCTACAGGGGGGAAAACTGGCTACAGGGGGGAAACCTGGCTACAGGGGGCAACTGGCTACAAGGGGCAACTAGCATGGCTACAGGGGGCACCTGGCTACAGGGGCAACTAGCAGGGCTACAGGGGGCAACTGGCTACAGGGGCAACTGACTACAGGGCAACTATCATTGCTCTGGGGCGACTGGCAGGGCTACAGGGGCAACTGATTACAGGGCAACTATCATGGCTACGGGGCAACTAGCAGGGCTACAGGGGCAACTGACTACAGGGGCAAATAGCAGAGCTACAGGGGCAAAGAGCATGGCTAGTGGGGCAACTGACTACAGGGGCAACTATCATGGCTACAGGGGCAACTGGCTACAGGGGCAACCATCATGGCTGCTGGGGTACTATCTGGTTACAGGGGGGTATTACATGGCTACAGGGGCAACCATCTGGCTACAGGGACAACTATCATGGCTGCTGCGGCTACTGTCTGCTTACAGGGGGTATTATATGGCTACAGGGGCAACTATTTGGTGAAGCATTGTGTCGCATTATTTTACACAGATGGAATTGACAAAGTCATGAAGAAGAGCTAGGAATAAAGTGGGGTTTTTTTTTAACTTCAAGCACTCACGTGACTAAATGAAGACTTAGGTGACATTCACACAAAGAATCCACGGAGTTTCAGCAAGGATGCAACACGGCTGCCTGAGGCAGATTTCTGCTGCCTATATTTTAGTATTTGTTGCGGCATAAACATTAGTATTTGTAGATGTGCAAGTAAAATCAGCATTGTCTGAACAACGATCCTGATTTTACATTGAGATGAATGTGAGAAGTCCTACTCTTGGTTTTCCGATGTTCTAGACGCTTATTTTGGGGCAGATTCAGCACCAAACATGCCCCAAAATAAGAATCCAAAATGGCTTAAACTTTTAATTATTTCAGAATGTTACCAGGACTCCATAACATCATGATGACTTCCTCATATTTGATCCCACCCAAGAGGAACGTTGCGTTTAGAGCAAATATTTTAGAGACTACAAACTTGCAATTTAAAGAGAACCTGTCACATAGGTTGTGCCTCCCTTGCTGAGGGCAGCACAAGCTAGTGTCAGATCTGCTGTTTCCAGCGCTGTGTCCCTTATTCTGTAAGATGCAGCAGTTTTTGAGTATTTAGTGCTCAAATCTGCAGTTTTCAGCCAGAAGAGGCTAGCCCCGCCCACCTCAACTAATAAACCTATTACTTTGAATGGGTAGAACCATGAGAATAACTGCCATGTGGGTGGGGTTAGCCTTTGGTGGGCGGGGCTAACGCTTGCTCAAGAATAAGATTTGAAGGGTAAATGCTCTAAAACTCCAGCATCTTACAGAATAAGGGACACAGCGCTGGAAACAGCAGGTCTGACACTAGCTTGTGCTGCCCTCAGCAAGGGGGGATAATCTATGTGACAGGTTCCATTTAATGATATATCCTTCAAAATGTTTGCATAAGCAAAACTCTTTTGGCGATATTTTTCCTGAAACAGGATTAGTAGCAGTAGTTTGCCAACCAGGCTTGAAATGTGTTGGAAGTTTGCAGCTTTTTTGGATTTGTCATGTACTGTGGATGTTTCAGACTTGTTCTGGCCACTGTTTCCGAACCATTGTGACAATTAACGAGATAAGATTCATTGGTCATGTTTATTATACATCAAATTTCACCAGAGACCTGATGAAAAATTATGTGAAATGCGTTGTTCTGTACTTTAATTCAATAAATGGTATTATCTTATGAACATCCTACAATCCAAGTGGATTTTACTTCAGGGTACCAGCGATGTGTCCTCTCGGGGTGGTTTGTGTTTAACCACATATAATGCATCAAATAGCATTGGACATACTGAAGGCCAACCTGACAGGCAATATGGTCATGGACTTATTTAACCCTATCATGGATATCAGTCCAGTAGGTCACTGTGCAATTTTAACTTGTGTGTCAAAAACTGGCAACGTTACTACAGTCTCCTATGTAAGCAAGGCCATAAAGGGGTTATCTCACTACATTGATTCATTTCAACTTAGTCCTGATTTCTTGGCTTCATTTTGAATTCAAATGTGTTTACTGGCTTCTACTAGGCTGCAGTAGAAGCAAGGTCTGTAGCTATAGCAACCAGTGCTGGCAGCCTATCAGGAGAGATAGAACAGGTCTGTAGCTATAGTGACCAGTGCTGGCAGCCTATCAGGAGAGATTGAACTGGTCTGTAGCTATAGCGACCAGCGCTGGCAGCTTATCAGGAGAGATAGAACAGGTCTGTATCTAGAGCAACCAGTGCTGGCAGCCTATCAAGAGATATTGAACTGGTCTGTAGCTATAGCGACCTGAGGAGCTGATGCAGCCCATGCAAGAGGAGATATCTAGGAATACGTAGGACACTGTTAATGGACACATATTGCAAAGTGACTTGTTTTTGCAAGAGCTTTAACACAAAAAGTCATCCTTGTAGTAATCCCTTTAACAGAGACAGAACATTTCTATTCACAATCTGAGGGAAGCTTTCACTATTGCATAGGGATGACTTCATCTTCACCATTAAAAATGTATTCCTGTTTCATTGATTCGCTTTAAACATGTTGTGAAAGGTAAATAAAGACTATTACCAAATACATTGCTTTACTGATTTTGCTTCTCTTCAGAGTTAGAGCAGTTCTTATCTCCTGCTTTTGTGCACAAACTTCCCTAGTTGCCAGCCACCTCTCTCTGCTCTTACAGGCTTAGAAGTGGCCGGGATGATGATATAACCCCCTGCTGTGTTTGCTATCTAAAAGTAAGCTTGTTTGCACTTCTTACTGACAAGGTTTAACCCTTCAGACTATTATATTGCCCTTTTTATATCGGCACGTTTGTTTCATATTACTTGTATGTGTTTGTGTGATGTGTATAATTTGGTTTATACATTTGTCTTTAGTGTTTCAGTACTGCTGTTAAACCTGCAATGTTTGTTAATTAGGTTGGTGTAAACCAATTATGGGTTGCTCTCTATAGCTCTGTTTGTCAGTTCAAGGATTATGTTATGACTAAGAACTGTTCACTTTGAAACGCGTCAGTGATGCTTGATATGTTACTTTTAAGTGAATATGAATTTGAAGTTTCATCAAGTTTATGTAAGAGGATTGCTGGGTATCGGACATTACACATTTGCTTTTCACGCTGTCTAGGATTGGTTCTGTGCAACCTCATCAAGCACTGGAGTGGTGAGCTGGCTTTTCCTTTTATTTTGTGTGCTCTGTAGTCTTGTGCACTATAGATTATAAACCTCCTGCATGCATGTCATTGTAACAGGCTCAGCTAGAAACAGCAGAGCTAATATGTCAATCACTGCTGAAGAAACGCCCACAGCCTAACCAGGAAATGTGAAGCTGTCCGTGGCTCCGTGAAACAGCATAGTGAGACATAACCTTTAACTTTTTGGTTGTCAATGTACAATGATAAATAACCACAAACTATTCATTCCAATCTTCAAAAACATCCCTCAAAACCTCCCCCCCATGAACTAAAGGCTGGCAGAAACCTTTGACCACCTAAGGTCACTCTACCACACGTATTTGCAGTCTTTCTTCAGGTCGGGTTCACATATTCCGGTTTTAAGATACAGTTTTTAAAGCCAAAACCAGGAACAGATCATATTTGGAGAATGCATATTAAGGAAAGACTGAGACTTCTTTTTTTTCATCCATTCTTGGTTTCGGCTTCAAAAATGACATCTAAAATTCTAAATGTGTGAACCCATCCTCAATGCAAGACATTTACTCCGATTTACTACTGAATTTAAATCAGCCTGTAAAGCCTCCAAAGCTTCAGAGCAGAGTACTCAGTCGGGAAACATGCATGCAATAATATGCTGAGACCCAATAGTATCAATCACTGTGAAATTTTCTTTTATTTCATATATATCACCGCCATACTATTTCAGTTTTCAGGCTTTGTTTTGAAAAAAAGTTACAACAGTAACAATCGTAGTGTGTCACAAAAAACTTAGGTAAATACCTTAACGAGCGCTCTGCGGCGTCCAGTTAGATCGGAGTAGCTTAGACAACCGAACCGAACGCTGCACGTATGCAAAGTTTCGGGGGAACTCCGCCCCCTTTTTTAAGCATGCGCGTTGAGTGTAGCTTCCTTCCTTATATACATATCGGCATTTAACCAATAGAGTGCTATATCTATTTTAAAAACACTTTAAAATTCAGCTCCTCGTTGAGTCCGTTAGGACTTCTGGAGTCAAGGGTCACTATCCAATACGTCTCCCTTTTCAGCAATTGCAACTTCACTGCTTCTGATTCATTTGCCTTAATCCCCTCGAGTACACACCACCTGAGATCTGATACATTGTGGCGATGTTCAAAAAAGTGTCTCGCCACTGAATTCTCACCAAAGCTTTTCAAGGAACCCTCCTCCTTTTCTTTTTTATTTTTGTATGTTCTAATCGCTGATTTGTGTTCATTAATGCATAGCCTAATGTTCCTTGCAGTTTGGCCCACGTATATTTGTCCACAGGGGCATTTCAACATGTAACTCACTGCTTTTGATTCACATGTGAAAAAACCCTTTATGGGAATACTATAACCTTTCATTGGATGATTAATCTCAGATCCTTTGATGATAGATGAACAATTGGAACAGTTCAGGCATGGAAAGGTTCCCTTCTTACGAGGGCGTAGCACATTCTGTGTCAGCCCTTTTGTTTTTAAATCAGACGATATTAACGTGTCACGAAGTGTACGACCCTTCTTAAAAATGAACCTTGGTGTTTGAGAAAACAATTGGCCAACTTTTTCATCGTTTTGTAAAATGTTCCAATTCTTCAACACACATCTTTTGATGAGTTTAGCATGATGGTCATATTTAGATATAAAAAGCATCCTATCCTCTTGTTTCTTATTTACCTCTTTCTTTTTTAGTAATTCACCTCTTGGTATCTCCATCACTTCCTTACCCATCCTTTTTAGTTCTATTTCATCGTAACCTCTTTCAGTAAATTTTTTGATTAGTTTATTCATAGCTACGACATACAAATCATCTGTCGAGCAAATTCGTCTAGCCCTGACGAGTTGACCCTTAGGAATACCCCTAGTAATGTATATCTCCCCCTTGATAGAGATCCGACTAAGGAGATCCAGCAATTAATACAGGACACACTAGATGAGGCGGTCCAACATAATATCATTTCTGAACAAATAAAAAAGACGCTCATTAAGGAATCACCCCGCACACCTATTCTGTATTTAGTCCCCAAAGTACACAAATCCTTGACAACACCGCCCGGAAGACCAATCGTCTCCGGAATTAATTCTATCATGGAACCGCTTGCTATTTTCATAGATAGTTTTTTGCAAAAACAGGTCAACCGACATTCTCATTGTCTTAGAGATACAGGCCAGTTCCTTAGGTCACTTGAAATGATAGATGCTACCCAAGTTACCTTTTTGGTTACCATAGACATTAAGGGCGACATGTATGAACGGGCTTTACGCCTGTTTTCTGGCGTACACTGCGCCTCCCAGCCCGAATCCCGTTGTCGGACCCAGCGTTCGCCACTTTCGGCTGCGGTCCGCATGAAGGGGCGGGCAGTGGGCAGTGGGCGCGGTGGGGGGGCCCGGGGTAGGCGTTCCGGGGCGGGACGCGGCAGCGCCGCGTATAGTCAGAGGCATGTTTCCATCGCGGTCGCCAAATCGCGGCGCTCGGCCACCTCCGCAAGGCAAAACCAGCTTTTTTTGGTCTAAATCCTCCGGCGGCGGCGAAGTGAAGCAGGACGAACTGCGAGGAAGGGATCGAAGATCGTGACAGAAGTTCGGCCTCCCCCGAAAAGCATTTGGTCGAAATGCTCCGGGCGGGAGGCGAAGTGAAGCAAGAACGGAAATGCGAGGGAAGGCGATCGAAGATCCGACAGAAATCTGGGCGCTCCGCCCCGTCAGAGGATAGAATGGGAAAAAAAATGCCTTTATAAAGTGGAAAACATTCAGAAGAGAGCGCACTAAAAAAATACACTAATAAAAAAAAAAACATCACTTTCCCAAAACTCTAAAAGGGCGCAATACAACAAATATGATATTGAAAATTCCCGGAAAAAAAGTAATTAAAAAATCTAAACTTTTCTCATTGGTCGGCAGAAACCGGCCAATCAGTTTAGAGCGAAGTGAACATTAAAAAGTGGGGGAAGAATTGCCCAATCAAATCCCCGGCGGGAAAATTCAAAATCAAAAAAAATGCTTAAAGAGTGATTGGCGACTAGGGGGGGTTTTCCGGCTAGCTCAGCCAATAAATGGAGCGAAAAAAGTCCCATTCCCTAGGCTATGGAAAAATTTTAGACCAATCAAAAATCGACGACAAAGCCCCATTTGTATGGGGAAGTTTACACCAATCAGAATCCGGGCGGAAAATTTCAAAATACAGTAAAAATGCTGAAAAGAGTGATTGGCTGAGTAGGGGGGGTCTCGGGCTGCTAACCCCAATCAGAGTGCGAGTACTTTCCCCCTTATACTTTTTGGAAGATGAGCGACTAAATCCCCGCGCTCAGCCCCCGGGGAAATGAAGTATTAATCAACAAATTATTTTTTTACAGTGTAAAAACATTCTCAGTAAAGCCCAAAACCTTCTGAGATTCCCCGCCAGTAGTGGGCCATACATGCGGGGAAAAGTCCGCCGGGCCTGCCATGCGGGGGGCACAGTGCCGGGGAAGGGGGCCTGTGGGGCGTGGCCGAAGATTCGCCGTCCGAGGAGGTGCACCGTAATGCGGGGAAAAATTTTTCCCTGCACCTCGATTGTGTGGGGCCAGTGCGGGGACATGGGCGCATTTGGGGGACTTAGGCCTGCGGGGCTGCCCCCGAAAATCTGTTCCAATGCGAACGGGCTGGAGCGGCGAAAAAAATAAATTCCCGGGGTCGGTGCGGAGTAAAATAAAAATCCCCTTTAAAAAGGGCGTTCTACTTTCAAGAAAAGAGTAAACTTAAAAAAAAAAAAATTACTAAAACAAAATCCTTTCCAATTCCCCAATTAAAGATTAGGTATTGGAAAAAATGGCCGGGGAAAAAACAGTAATTAATTCTGAAACCCATTCTCATTTGGGCGGCTAAACCGGCCAATCGAATAGGGGCGACACTGAACTATTTAAAACCTTTGGGGCGGGTTGGGCCAATCAAAACCACGGCGGGGCTGTTCAAAAAAACAGTAAAAAAGCTAAAAAAGCTGATTGGCTGAGAAACGGGGGCTTGGGTATTCAGCCAATCAGAATAGGGGCGAAAAGCCCTTCTGGCTATGGAGAAGTTTTGCCCAAACCCGAATCGAGCACAAAATCCCCTTCAGCCCATGGGGGGGTTTAAACCCCTCGAATCCGGGCGGGATAAAATTTAAAATACAGTAAAAATGCTGAAAAGAGCTGTTGGCTGAGCTGTGGGGGTTCGGCTAGCTCAGCCAATCAGAGCGCGAGCTTTCTCCCTTATACTTATGGAGGGTGAGGCACTCAAATCTCGCGTCAGCGCCGCGCGGCATGAAGTATTAATCAACGAATTATTTTTTACAGTGTAAAACATTTTCAGAAAAGACCAGAACACTTCTTTAAAAATAAAGCATGTAAAACCCCAACAAAAGTTTCGTCGCCGAGACCGGCGCTACTAGGGGATTGCCCTAAGAGAATTGCCGGGGGGAAAGACAGTAAAATTTAAATTTTTTAAAACTATTTCATTGGTCCATAAACCAGCCAATCAGAATAGGAGCGACAATGCCCATTTAAAAAGCCTAGGAGGAGAAAGACCAACAAAAAAGGGCGAAGTGGCCCCTTCTATCCCTATGGGGAAAAATGGGGCCCAATCTATTCAAAGCGGGACAGTTCAAAAAACATAAAAAGGCAGAAACGAGCTGATTTTGGTTGAAGCAGCGGGGGGGTCGTCCAGCTTTGCCAATAAAGGGGGAGCTGCTTTCTCTTTAGAGTTCTATGGGGATTTAAAAATTTAAAAGGCGCCGTAATATGGACCAAGGGGAGAGCGAGCGACGCCCTAGGGGTTTTTTTAATGCAATTGGTATAAAAGTGAACATGGCGAAATCAAATTAAAACACTACAGAATTTGTGCCGATGTGTATAAAAAAGGGGAATACAAAAAAGTGGCTAACAAAATAAAATTTGAAATAAAGGGAAAATCATGCTTATTTCTTTATTTTGGGTTGCACCCATACAAATTGATTTTTGGGCTAACAAAAAAAATAAAAAAATAAACATGTTTTTATGGTTTTTTTTTTTTTTTTCGTTAGCCACATATTATTTTCCCAATGTATTAAACACATCCCCACAATTTTCTTAGGGGTTAAAATTTGATTTCAGCCATGTACATTTTTATCCCAGATTGCATTAAAAAAACCCATAGGAGGGGCGCCTCGTTTTTCCCATTGCCCCAAATTTAAAACGGGCCTTTTTTAAATTTCGATTCCCCTAAAAACTCTATGAGAAAGCAGCTCGCGTTTCTGATTGGCTAAGCTGGACAACCCCCCGTTTGTTAAACCAAAAGGGGGTGGGGGGAGTTTTTAAAACTAGGATGAGGAGGGGGACAATAAAAAAATAAAGGGTGTTTGGTTTTAGAGAGTGGGCAGACTATATCAGCGGGTGGAAAGGGGAAAATGGGGGAGGGGGAAAAAAAGGGGAGGGGGAAAAAGGGGAGATCCAGGGTTTTTTGAAAACCCAGAAAATTGAAGTTATAAGTCCCCACAATATCCATGAAACCCAAAACCCCATCAACTAATTTGAATAATTAAAAAAATCGATGCTTTTAAAAAAAGGGTATAATGTTTTAATCCCGTGCCATTATCTGAAAGGGTAATGTAAAAAACCCACCCATCTACCGAAGGAGAGATTTTTAAAATCGAAAACCGCCATCTGAACAGGTAACTTTTAAATTTTCCTTTTTCTGTCTACGGATGGGGTAATGTATGATCCCATGAGTCAAAATGAAAGGTTAGATACAACCCAAAACCATTAAAGGGAAAAAGTGTAAAACGGGAAAGGGAAAACTTAAAAATTTTTTTCAAAAAATGCTAGAAGTCTTCCCTAAAAAAATGGGGGAAACCCTTGAGGGGCTAGTTGTAGAGGAGCTGATTGATGTGGTGGGAAATTCCCGGGAAAACATGGCTGGCTCCTCCTTTTGTTTGGGGTGGCCCAACCTTAAAGGGTTTTTAAATCTTTTTTTGGGAAAAGGACAGAGCGAACGGAGGGGGGGAGGGGGGTGTTTAAATGAAAGGGAGTGATATGAAGGCAAATTTGAAAGGGGGAAAATCAGGGCGGAGTAGCTAAGGGTTGGGGAAACTTTTGGGGGTGGAAATACAAGGTGGGTTTAAAATGCAGAAAATATTTTTTTTGGGTTGGAATCTATGGGCCCCCCAAACATCATTTGGAGGAGATAGAAAAAAACAGATGCAAAAATCAAAGGGTGCGGGCAACTCAGCAGGTACAAAGGTTTAAAAAGGGGGTAAATTTTAAATTTTCCCCGGGCAATGACGGGGTCCGGTTCTGCATCGACTAAAAAAAGGAAGGAATTTCCCCCAATCTTTTTAGAGGATAATTTTTATGGGGCGGGTTTTTTGGGGGAAACCCCCACTGGGAAAGTATGCTCTGTTGGGTTTCTGGTCTTTCTAACAAAGCAGAATTGTGGGGAACGGTCAAGGGTTTTCTGGAAAATCTACGTAACAGGGGCCCAACAATATAATTTATTTTAGCGAAAACTGGAAAAAAAAAAACAGAGCGGGGGAAAGAAAAAACCTTTTTTTTTTAAAAGGGGGCCAAATTTTGCTTATTGGGGGACGGAATAAAGGCCCTAGATTTGGGAGCAGCTTTAGCAAATATTGATATAGAAGCGAAATGGGGGAGCTTTAAATAAATTTTGGGGGAAATTTTATTGCAAAATATTTTCCCTAGGGGTAACAATTAAGGCACTAAAACAAAAACCAACAGGGTTTTCTCCCTATTGTTAGGGGGGCAATAAACAAAAAAAAAAGGGGCCTTAAAAAAAATTTATAAGCAGGGGGCCCTGCATCACCCTTTTTGAAAATTACAAAGAGTTAAAAAAATTTCTTTTAAAAAAGTTTTTAAAAGGGCAGCAAAAATTCCCAAAATAAAAGGCAAGTGGCCAAAGGTTAGCAAGACAAAACCCAAGAAATTTTTTAAAAACATATAAATGTAAAAAACCCAAAAAGTAAGAGCAAGTAGGCCCTTTAAAAAACCCTTTGTGAGGGGGAGCGGGGTCACTGGGCCCAAAGGGGAAAAGCAGGGGAAACTAAATAGGTTTTCAGCTCAGTATATACATAAAAGGGAGATAGAAAGTTGAGGGGGGGGGCCAAGTGCAGACCCTAGGTTTTTCCCCAGTACTGTTAATACACATCTCTAAAATTTAAATTTGGGCTCAGTGTAAAAAAATTTAAAACCCAAGTTAAAAAAACTGAATTGTGAACAAGGCTCCACCCCTGATGGATTCACCCCAAGAGTTTTTTAAAGAGTTCAGCTTTTTTATCAGTGTGCCCCTTTACATGAATTTAAAAATTTTCCCCTGGTGACTGGTATAGTCCCAGGAGACTGGGCCCAAGGCAAATGTATTTCCCCCATCTTCAAAAAAGGTTCAAAAAGTTTTGGCCCAGGAATTTAGACCATAATTTTTTAACACTTTTGGGGGGGAAAAAATTTAAAAGGGCTCATTGGGGGACTAAATACAGGATTTGGGTTAAAAAACCCCAATTTATTTGATTGCCCATGGATTTACTAAGGACAGAAGGGGTCAGACCAATCTGATTTTTTTTTTTAATGAAGAGGGAGTAGAAGTCTGGATGCGGGGCGGCTGTGGATATTGGTTTTTTTTCTTTGCAAAGGCGTTTGGGCACTGTCCCCCATAAGCGTTTGTTAGGTTAAACTAAAAAACCATTGGGGTTTGAGGGTAACAGTGTGTAATTGGATTAAAAAAGGGTGCTGGATGTACTCAGAGAGTGGTGGTAAATGAATCCTACTCCCCAGTGGTCCCCCCCTTTAGAGGGTTTTGGGCCCCCAGGGCTCATATTTGGGGCCTCTCTTTAATTAAATTTATTTTTTTAACGATATAAAAGGGGGAAAGGGGTCAATACAAAAGGGTTTTGAAATTTTTTCAGGTGGAAACCCAAACTAAGTAGGGAAATGCAATCTAAAAAAAGAAAGCTCATAAATTGGGAAGCTGACCCGGGCACCTGATGCTTGGCAAACCACTTGGAAATGGGTTCAAAGTGGAAAAATGTAAGGTTTTGCATCTGGGGGGGGAAAAAATTACGGCATAAAATGTCCCAGGGGGGAAAAAAATTGGGAATCGCTTTTTTGAGAAAAAAAAATCTGGGGGGTTTTTTGTAATCATAAACTACAGGAAAAACATCAATGGGCAATCAGCTGCCTCAAAAACCCGTAAATATTTGGGGTGTATTAAAAGGGCATGGACTCGCGGGACAAGGATGTCCCTTCTAAACCCCTGTACAAAGCATTGGGGGCACCTTCCCCTTAGGAATATGGGTTTTTCAGTTTGGGCCCCCGTTTATAGAAAAGATGTAATAACTGAGAGAGTACAAAGACGAGCAACCCAAACTTATAAGGGGAAAGGAGTTTTTAGTTTGAGGGGAAATTTTGTAGAAAATTTAAATTTTTTTAGTTTAAAAAAAGACGGGTTCGGGGGGGCAATGAATTAATTTATATTTAAAAATATAAAAGGGCCCCCACAAAAAGAAGGGGAAAAATTATTTCAGGTGAAGCCCCCTCAAAAAACAAAAGGGGGCATTCCCTTTTGACAGAGAAAAAAGGATTTAATCTCCCGAGGAGAAGGGGCGTTTTTTCACTGTTAAAAAACTGTAAATCTGTGGGAAAAGCCTGCCTGAGGAGCTGGTTTACGGAAAGGGAAATGTAGAGAGTTTTCAAGAAAGGGTTAGATACCCCACCCGGAAATAAAGAATATTAATTTTCGTAGTTGCTAGGAAAAATTCTGGGTCCCGGCCGGGGGGGGTCTGGGGTCAGATATAGGGTCTATACGGACAGGTTTGGGTTCTTCCCCTTTGTGGGTTTGGGGGCTTTAACCAGGGGAGAGCCTGGGCTTTAATCCTTGCTCCTCCCTCCCCCAATTTTTCCCCACCCTTGGTTAAACTCGATGGAATGGTTCTTCTTTCAACCTACAACTATTAAAGAACATTAACCAACACCGTTTCTGCCTTTTTTGTTTTTGAACTGTCCCGCCTTTGAATATATTGTCCATTTTTCCCCATAGGATAGAAGGGCCACTGTGCTCCTATTCTGATTGGTCAATTCTCCTCCTAATATAATGGGACATTGTCGCCCTATTCTGTTTGGGCGGGTTTATGGCCAATGAGAAAGCTTTAAAAAATTTTAATTACTGTTTTTCCCCCGGCAATTCTCCTATCAATTCCCTATTTGCCCCCGTCTGGGGGACGAAAGCGTTGTTCGGGGTTTTTACATTTTTAAATTTTAAAGAAGTGTTTTTGGTCTTTACTGAAATTTTTTTTACACGTATAAAAATAATTCTTTGATTAATACTTCATGCGGGGGCGCGACGCGGAGATTTGAGTGCACCCCATCTTCCATAAGTATAATGGGAGAATGCTGCGCTCTGATTGGTGAGCTCCCAGACCCCCCTACTCAGCCAATCAGCTCTTTTTCAGCTTTTTTTACTGTTTTTTAATTATCCCCCCCTGGATTCTGTTTGGGTGTAAACTTCCCCATAGGCTAAAGGGACTTTGTCGCTCGTTTTTCTGAGGGGGTCTAAACTTTCCATAGCCTAGAAGGGGATTTGTCGCTCCTATTCGTTGGGAGATACCCAAACCCCCCGTACCCAGCCAATCAGCTTTTTTTACATTTTACTGTTTTTGAACAGTCCCCCCGTGGATTCTGATTGGTCAATCCTCCCCATAGGTTTTTTAATATTCTGTCGCTCCTATTCTGATTCCCCGGGTTTATGCCGACCAATGAGAATAGGTTTCAAAATTTTGGGAATTCGTATTCCCGGCCATTTTCCAATATCCTAATTCTTGAATTAGGATATTGGAAAGTGATTTTTTTTTATGTAATTTTTTTTTAATTTTCAGCCTTTTCTTGAAATGTAGAAGCCTTTCAAAAAGGGGATTTTGGATTTTTTACTCCCCCAGAAAATCTGGGGAAGATTTCTCGCCCCTCCAGCCGTCTCGCATTGGAACAGATTTTCGGCCAGCCCCGCACGGCGCCCAATCCCCACTGCCCCAAACCCCCCGGACTGTGCCCCCCACACATGGGGAGGTGCAGGGGAAATTTTTCCCCCCATGTACGAGGCACCTCCTCGGCGGCGAACTTCGGCCAGCGCCGCAAGCGCCCATTCCTCGCACGTGCCCCACCACTGGCGAGGCGCGGCGGACTTTTCCCGCATGTATGATCGCACTACCTCCGGCGGAACAATCTCAGACGCAGCGCCGCACTTCGCTAACACACTGGCGAGTCGCGGCGTGACTTTTTCATGATATGTATAGCGCGGCCTCGTCCGCCGACAAAATCAGTGCGCAGATTCCGAACTGGCGGAAAACTGCGCCTCGACCCGGCGGGATTCATACATGTCGCCCTAAGTCTCTTTATACAAACATCCCAGTGGAACAGGGCATGAAAGCAATCCGTGAGGCTTTACAGTGAAATCCTACAGTTAAGTAACTACACTCATAATGATTCCATATGACGATACTGGAAATAATTTTAAACAAAAATGTTTTTTTAGGTTTGGATACCAATTGTACTTGCCACATCAAGAGTAATCGATGGGTCGCCGACACGCCCAGCGTAGCTATCTGTATATGATTACTACAGAAATCAATATGTATATAGTCCTGCAAGTACTCTCCAGTACATCGTGAAATGGAGAGATATGTGGACATGTTATGTTATTGCTGGGGTGGCACAAAGCCCAACATGATAATTTTTTTGAATTTTGAATTCAACAAAGTACCTCACATCCCATTCACGATGGAAAAGAAGTATTCATAGCATACAATTTCTTTATTGGAGAATACATAAAAATCACGAGAGTTTTACAACCAAGTTGTTCACTAAAAAAGTGGAACGTAATAATGTTCTCCACAAAACTAGTTTTCATGCTCCACAAGTCATTAGGTGTATTCCCTAAGGGTCCAATTTCGTGCATGCTAGACGAATTTGCTCGACAGATGATTTGTACTGTCGTAGCTATGAATAAACCTTTATAAAAAAATTTACTGAAAGAGGTTACGATGATATAGAACAAAAAAAGGATGGGTAAGAAGTGATGTAGAAACCAAAGGTGAATTAACTAAAAAAAGAAAAAGTGAATAAGAAACAAGAGGATAGGATGCTTTTTAAAATCAAAATATGACCATCCACATGATAAACTCATCAAAAGATTGTTATCTTTATGAAGAAATTTGGAGACCATTTTAAAAATGATGAAAAAGTTGGCCAAATTTGGTTTTCTCATCACCAAGGATCATTTTAAGAGGGTCGTACACTTCGAGACACGATTAATATCGTCTGATTTAAAAACAAAAGGGCTGACACAGAATGTGCTACGCTACGTCCCTCGTAAGAAGGTGAACTTTCCAGCCTGAACTGTCCAATTGTTCAACTATCATCATAGGAATATGAGAATTAAATCATCCAATGAAAGCGTTATAGTATCCCATAAAGGGTTTTTTCACATGTGAATCAATAAGCAGTGAGTTACATGTTGAAAATGCCCCTGTGGACAAATATACGTGGGCCAAACTGCAAGGAACATCTAGCGTATGCATTAATGAACACAAATCAGCCGATTAGAACATACCAAAATAAAAAAAGAAAGAGGAGGAGGGTTCATGAAAAAGCCATTAGGTCAGAATTTCAGTGGCGATACACTTTATTCAACAAACGCCACAATGTATCGCAGATTTCTCAGTGTGGTGGTGTACTCGAGGGGATTACAAATGAATCAGCAAGCAGTTGAAGTTGCGATTGCTGGAAAAGTGAGACGTATAGGATAGTGACCCTTGACACCATAATTCCTAACGTACTCAACGAGGAGCTTGAATTTTAAAAGTGTTTTTAAAAATATATATAGCACTCCTATGGGTTAAATGCTCGATATGTATGTAGGAAGGAAGCTACAATCAACGCGCATACATGAAAAAAGGTGGTCGGAGTTCCCCCGAAACGATCATACTTGCAGCGTTCATCTTTCGGTTGTCTAAGCTACTCCTATCTAGACTGGACGCCGCAGAGCGCTCTGTTAATGGTATTTATCTAAGTTTTTTATTTGTGAACACACTAACGATTGTTTACTGTGTAACTTTTTTCAAACATAGCCTGAAACTGAAATAGTATGGCGGTGATATATATGGAATAAAAGAAAATTTCACAGTGATTGAACTATTTGGGTTCCTCAGCAATTATTGCATGCATGTTTATGGGACTCTAGGGGAAACTAGGGTGCACTTCCCAATTTTGTGACCCATATTTGTGTGTCCACTTCTATACGATACAGCGGTAATACTTGATATACTGGACGAGTACTCAGTCGGGCCCATTGGTCATGAAAACAAAGCAATTGTTAAATTGTTTTCAAATTTAAAAATAAAGTGGAAGCTCTCATTGAAGCTTGAATAACTTGACCATGGACTTGCACCATTAAAAATGGAAATCCATGGACTGCTGTTCGCCTTTATTTCTGCTCCTTGCTAGATCATTCCTATCTACTAGTTGTTATAGATGATTTTTCTAGATGTGCACTAATTGATCTTGTTGCTGCACCCACTGCAAGAGGCTTAATGCCAAGATTGGAGGAAATGTTTTGTGCAGCATATGGCATACCTGAAACAAGAAAGACAGATAATGGCCCTTTATGACGTAATACAGACATTCAATCTTTTGAAACTTATTTTGGCTTCAGAAGCAGAAAAGAGCTTCTTATTGGCCAAATGCCAACAGCAAAGTGGAACAGATAATGCAATCTATCAACAAAACTCATGGGATTGCCACCATGGAACACAAGGATTTGCAAATAGAATATTACAAATTCCTTAGACAGTGCTGAGCCATGGCACACTCCTCTACTGGCACAATGCCAGCTACTGTGCTTTTAATCAGGCCTTTGTGCTTCAAATACCCGAGCAACTCACCAGCTCCTGCCAGTAGCTTACTTGTTCTTCATGATTCCATCTCAAAAGAAAGTATAAAGAAAGATGCAGAAAAGAGCAGTCAGATGTAAGTGAATGTGGAAGATAGTCTCCTTATTAGAAACAGTAATATTTCTTCCTGAACGATCAAAACTCAAAGGTTCCATGATTAGGCTGCGTCCCCATGGCAGTGGACAAATACCGGTCGGTTTACCCGCGATGAGCGGAGAAGAGCCATCCCCCCTCCCATTGAGGTGTTCATCATCTCCGTAAACCGACGGAAGAATGAACATGCTCCAATGTTTTATTGAGCGGCCCGCGGGCGGAAAAACCAGCCCGGGCGGAATACAGTGCATTGGGGACTGCTGCAACGGTATTTCCATAGAGCACAACTTGTGCTAATTTTCGGCTGTTTTTTTTAGGCGGTCTGCAAAACCGCAAACCGGCTGAAAACCCAGCCGAAAACCCGTGCCGTGGGGACATGCCCTTACTGTCCAAAACCATGGCCATCCGATCACAAGATGTGTCCCAATTCAAGTAGCCAGCACAGAAGAGTCACATGAAGGTGACCTGCTTCTAGGTAAAAAATTTTAACTAAATACATCCACCAACATAATTTCTACACTTGTCTCGGCAACTCCAACAACAATCACCTTGAAGACTTCATCTTGTAATGAGGTCACTCAACACTATCCAAAAAGAGTATGTCAAAGGCCACCAAATCACATTATAGATTATGCTTTTCAGTAAAAATGTACAATGAAGCGCCAACCAATATCTGCAGCTGCAACTGTTAACATGTCTAATGGTTTAAAAAGTATGTTGCTTTTGGTACCGATTTTTTATTGCCAAAAAAAACGAAGAAGCTTTGCAGAAAAAATACAGCTCATATGCAGACCTATGTGTCTCCATGGTCGCAGACAATGTCATAAGCTTCCATGTGGTCCTGTTCGTAGTCGTTATTTCAGCTGTCTACTGACTGATGGCTTCTCAACTGGAGTAGTTTTATCTCTTGTCACGTTTGGTGTAGATGTCTGGTTAGGAGCATGCTAGTTCTTTTAGTCTTAAATGGCCAGTACTCATTAATGATCTGCTGCTAACCAATTGCTTCCCAATTGGTGCTATTTAAAGGAACATCTCCCTATCTTTATGCCTGTTGTTTGGGGTTGTTCCATCAGAGAATTTGTGTTTGTTCTTTGTTGATTCCTGGTTTCCAGAATTCGACTTGACTTCTTACATTTCTGTTTGCCTGCTGCCTGCTCTGACCTTCTGCTACGTTGGAGACCATAAAATAACTCCGCCTGCCTTAACCTATGCTCTGTCTGACTATACACTTAGTCTGATACTCTGGTACCTTGTATGCACATCAGATGCCACTGAGGGTGACCACATCATGGGTACTGACCCGGGAGTTTCCTGTGGCAGAGTCCATATTCCTTGTATAAGAGGGTAACCCCTTATTGACATTTGAAGTATGTCATACTGTCAGTAAGGGTCTATGTAGTGCGATTGCTCTGCAATCTTGCAACAAAGATCACTGGTTTCAGCTGCTAACTGCAGCTGACACCTGCCGGCTACAGCAGGGAATGGAGTCACGGCGAAATCTCAGGTTGGCAATTGGTTTATTTGTGAAGGCTTCCATTGCCGCAATTTTTCTCATTTTACCACTTTCTGCCCCGGTCATCAAAAAGGTTGCATATATCCCAGAATGGTACCATTAAAAGTATACTTCAACACACAAAATATGCCCACTCATTGAGGTACGTTAGTGGACAGTCGCAGAAAATGACGTTTCAACGCAAATTTCTAGAATAGAAAATGACTGGAATTTTTTTTACGGTACTATAACATAACAAAAACCCTACATAATTAGGTATTGCATAGATCCATAATCAACCTCAAATTCAGCGTAACACATCACTTATACCGAAGAGAGAACACCATAGAAACAAAAACCCCGCAAACATGGGGTAAGTACATTTTTTTTCACATTTCGTCCCACTTAGAAATTTTTTGCGGTTTCCCAGTATATTCTATGGTATGTTGAATGACACCATTAAAAAGTCCATCTTGTCCTTCAAAATGATAGCTCTCATATGTCTATGTAAGTGGAAAAGTAAAACAGTGAAGGCTCTTGGAAGGCAGGAGGTAAAAAACGAACGTGACAAAAAAAAAAAAAAAATAGGCTGCGGAGTGAAGGAGCTAAAGAATGAAGAGCAGGGGACTCCTTAGACTTGGCTACTCAGTGTGGTTTACCCCAAAACTCACATGTGGCCAGTGGGTGCATCTTCTGACTCTGGCGAGTCACTACAGATAACAGACAAACCCTGTGTAGTCTAGCCTTGCAGTTATTCACCTTTTCATCTGTCCTCTAGTCTACAGTAGTAGTATGTCTACAAAATCAGAATACACAGGACTTTCTTTGTTGTCAATAACCACGGAGATACATAAGGCTGCATCAGAACTGCAGACACAAAACAGTATGTTATTTTTAGTCAAGACTATTTTCAAAATTGCTTTATATTTTTTACCTTTTTTGCATTAATTTCTTAAGTGGACCTACAAAAAGTCAGTACACCCCTCACATTTTTGTAAATATTGTATTATATGTTTTCCTGGGACAACCCTGAAGAAATGACACATGATATAATGTAGTCAGTGTACAGCTTGTATAACAGTGTAAATTTGGTGAGCCCTCATAATAACCCAACACACGGCCATCAATGTCTAAAGCACTGGCAACAAAAGTGAGTACACCCCTAAGTGAAAATTGACAAATTGTGCCCAAAGTGTCCAAAATTTTGTGTGTGCGACCGAATATTTTCCAGGCACTAGCCAAAACGCTCTTGGCCATGGAGGGTCACTCGAGCTTCACGAGGTTTACAGCCACTCTGGAATCCTCTTCCTCTCCTCCATGAACGACATCACGTAGCTGGTGGAGTATAATAAACCTTGTGCTCCTCCCACCTACCCATTTGAAGAGGCCCACAGATGCTCAAACAGGTGTTATAGGTCTTGAGACATGTCGCCAGCTCACACCTTTACCCTCATATTCTTTAGCAAGGCAGTGGTCGTCTTGTGAGGTGTTTGGGGTCGATTATCATGTTGGATACTGCCCTGTGGCCCAGAAGGGAGGGAATCATGCTCTGCTTCAGTAGGTCACAGTACATGTTGGCATTCATTTTTCCTTCAATGAACTTTGGCTCCCCGCAGCCCCAAACCATGACACTCCCACCAGCACCATGCTTGACTGTAGCATACCACACATGTCTTATGTACTCCCCCGTCACGTCACATGTTGCCTGCCACACATGCTTGAAAAACTTCTGAACCAAATACTTTTCTCTTCGGTCCATCATACCACAGGGAGACATGGTTTTCCTGAATCCAATCCTTATCTGCTTACTTCAGGCAAACTGTTTTGCGGGCTTTCCCTGTGCATCGATCGTTAAAAGAAGCTCCTTCTACAGGCACGACAGCTATGCAGACCAATCCAATTTGATGCAGGTTGTGGTGTATGTCTGAGGCACTGACAGCTGAACCCCCCCCCGCGCCCCTACTCCTGTAACTCAATGCTGAAGCACTCCTCTCTGACATTGTGCTGTAGCATGAGCACACACTTCTCTGATCCGACCATGGCGAGGCATGGTTCTGAGTGGAAATCTTTCCTGATATAAAACCGCTGTATTGGTCTTGGCCACCGTGACAGCCAAGCTCAGTTTCAGGGTGTAGGCAATCTATGCTTATATCCTAGTTCATCTTAGAGTGAAGAGCAAGCAAATTACTTTTTAAAGATCCTCAGAGAGTTCTGTTGACCATAAGTGTGACATGTTAACTGTCCAGTGACCATATGAGAGAGTGGGTGGAGATCAATAACACCAAATTTAAACGACCTGCCTTCCTATTCACACCTGAGACCTATATCACCTAACAAGTCACATGACACGTGGAGGGAAAATCAAGCTAGATTGGCAACAATTTTGTCCATTGTCACTTGAGGGATGTACTCACTTATGTTCCAGTGTGTAGGACATTGAAAATGGCTGTTTAGTTATTTTGAGTGCAACACCAAATTTTACACTGTGTTATTCAAGCTGTACACTGAACTACGTTAACATGTATTCAAAGTGTCAAATCTTCAGTGTTTGTACCTATGAAAAAAATAAATACAATAATTACAAAATGTGAGGGTTTGTACATACTCTAGTTACAGAATCTTTGCTTTTCAATCCAAGCGAATAACAGGTATGTCCTGAGATGCATTTGTAGACATAGATGGAGCAAACAATGTGTTTTCATAAGTGTACCCTTCAAAATGACTTAAAATTATTATGTAGAGACCATGCAATGCTTTCTGTAATTTGAAGAAGGTAATTTGAGTGAATGAGATCATGAATAAATGCCCTCAGATTTCTAAGGCCCTAAAGCCCTGTCTCTTTGGAAGATACATCCTCCCTCTCCCTATTCTCGACACTTGCACCACTTCCCATCCATGGTCCTACAGAAGTCTTTACCACCCAACAGCACAGTGTTTCTAAACTCCAGTCCTCAAGACCCATCAACAGGTCGTGTTTTCATAGATCTTCCACAGAATGCACGAACAATAATTCTACCACCTGTGCAATACTGAGGAAATCCTGCAAACTTGACCTGTTGGTGGGTCTGGAAGACTGGAGTTGTGAAACACTGCAATAGCCAAAGGGATAGGAACAACCAGGATATAAACCCTTCTCCTTAAAGGGACACTACCATCAGAAAAGCAGTATTTTTGTTAAAACCAAAATTCCTAGAAAACTTTTTTTTTTTAAATTTTTGGTCATTTTATTTATTTTACCAATTAAAAATTACATATAAAATATTGCCCTTCCCTAGATGTTAGAAAAAAATCCTGAATGGCAGGGTAGACTAATCTTACTTTACTTCAGCTGCTGCTTATCTCGATCGTCTCATTGCAAATAGTAGGTTATGACATAATAATTGCTCCATTGTTCTTTATAGTTCATTAGGCAATAACTAGCAGTACATAAAAACGAAAATAAGGCGAATAATTGTCCGTCATTGTGACGGGGGTTTCTCTCACACTTATAAGATGCCTTCAGATAACACTATAGCTATGTTTCACATGGGTATATTATGGTCACGCAATTTCACGTTCGTATTTGCGCTCTAATACGGGCGAGATTATTACCGGAAAATACGGTAACCCATAGTTTCTCACAGAGAACTAAGTAATTACTCCTCCCTCCACTACGCGTAACAATTCCTGATGGTATCCATCCAAAGTGACATTGTCAAAACTTGCGGCGAATACGCACTGCAGCTAATGAATGTCAAAGGGGCCGGCGGGCTGCCGCCTCCTCCTGCGCTGCGGGAGTGCGCGTGTATCAGCGTGACTCCCAAATCACCCGGTGTAATTGCGGTCGTACTGTACGTGCCGCAGTTATGCCGTGTGAACATAGCCTTACACTTCTCAATCCATAGCTGGCCTAAAAGAAAGACATCACGCAATCCTTTCACTGCTGTGCTATCAGAGCTCTCAGAGGGGAAGAGAGAATAATGTACATAGGGGAACTTTAAAGAATCATACAAAAAAAAATAAAAACACTCAATTTAGAAAAACAAAAAATCCATATAATATTCGCATATTGCCTGAATACGTACAAAGAGAGAATACTTGACCTGAATCTTAAACGTAAGCATGGCGATCATCAGCATCAGTTTTGATTCTCCTGTATTGTTGATGCATGTCGGATTTGTTGGATACAATGGTGTGCTATATATGATTATCAAGCAGTATAGTAGACTGGGCACTGGGACATAGTATATAAAAACAGAGTGCTCTCAGTGTACTATGACTTTTTTTGTGTCTACATAGCCAGTGTTTAAAATGATCTGTATGTGTCAAGTGACCCTACATATAGTCCTGGTAATCTCAATTATATTATTGATTTGTTTATCAGAATCTTATCCTAAGTTATATTTACTGACAGCGATGTATCAGAGATCTTTGCGAACTAACCAATGTGAGGATAATTATATTATTGGATTGGTTGTCATCTTTATCCTATGTATATTTCTTTATACCTGCAACTATTTGGTGTGGAACATCTATGTTGCCGTTAAACTATAAGCCCTGATGAAGCCCGATATTAGTGTAGGAACGCTATTGGGCTGGATTCTAGGCTTGATATCTTGGAGAAATTTTAAGATCTTGTAGTCATAAAAAATATAAATCATTAATGTATAGTTTGTATATGGTATATATCCCTTTAGAGCATTATATTGGAATTTTATAGTGGTAGTAAATAAAAGGGGTTTTGCCACGAAGTAAAATTGATATGAGAAGCTTGCAAATGAAATAACAAACATTTTCACCATTCATTATTATTACAAATTGCAAATCCCCTGCTCTTCATTCTTTAGCAGGACGTATGAAATGAGATTGTGGCAAAACCCCTTTAAGCCTTAGGGTTTACTAGGGTTTTTCTGTATTTATAGGATAGGTTCCGGTTGGGGTCATCCTTATAGGGACGTAGTCCCCTTTTTTGCTAGGTAGGGTTCTAGTGTAGGGTTTTTTTGATTGATGGTTAATATAGGGTGTAATAGGTATTTTTGTGTATTTTTTATATATTTAGATTTAGATTCAGGTCAAGTATTCTCTCTTTGTGTAGGTTTGGTTATAAAGTTTTTTGGAGATGCTGACATAATATACCAAAAGCGTTTCCAGTCCTATATCTGTTCTGGCTATAAGTGCCGTCAATACGTAAAAAGAAAAAATTTCTATGGTAGTGTTCCTCTTATATAAACCACATGTCCCAAAGCATTGGACATACTTCCTTGATCACCAAAACTTGTCATCAATTATTTAATTCATCTATAGATTTTTTTTGTTCGTTTTTCAGATTTTTCCATAAGGAAGTCGGATCTCTTTCCTCCTTGATTGCCAAGCCTCGGATGCGATAATGAAACATAATGCCCCGCAATTAATAGACACATGATGAAGACACCTGAAAAAGCAATTCAACCTCATTCACATTTTGATGATACCCTCATTGATAAGTGAGCTGAACGTGAAGTCTCTGGAGCACACTTAGCAATCTGTCTTGCTCTGTTCTCTCTTGGTACAGATTTATTACAATGCATTACAAATGAGCTCATGAGATCTGATCTCTTCACATTGGACTTTTAAGATCAGAGGGCGATAGTACAATAAAGTTAGTTCCCAAGAACAAAGTTTAAAGTTTAGAAGTAATTGTAAAAATAACATCTCAGGGTATGTTCACACGGCGTCCTTGCGGGACATATTTTGGAGTGTAATAGTGCTGCAATATATCTGTACAGCACGCACTTATTGAGAGCTATGATTACCTGCTGTTTTGGGCAAAAACTAAAGTGAGTGGTGGCCGGGTCACAGCATTTTGGAACACTCTAAAACACCCTGTGTATAGCAGCGCATTCTGTGCTCACCACTATACGCCAGGAGAACGCCGTGTGAACATACCCTTAACCCCTTCCCACGTAACGATTTTTGTTGGTATCATGTTGTTGTTTTTCTCTGCACTTTACAAGACACATTTGGGCAGATTTATGGAGGCAGTTGCTCCAGAATTCTGGCTCAATTTGTGCCAAAAATAACGTCTTACAAGATTTTTTCGCCACATTTACTATGTGTTTTAGACAGTTTCAGGCACTTCTGTGCCTCGTCTGACAAAGGAGGCATGGCCTTATAAAAGGGGCGTGGTTTAGTGGGAAAGGGGCATGTCTTAAATGTGCCAAAAATGCGCCCGAGTTTTGTCGCAGTTTCTGGCGTAAAAGTAAGCAAACTTATAGGTGCTACAAACTTAGACTAGACAGTTCTAACTTTCACCAGATTTTGTCAACACTCTGGGCAACCGGTATGAACCTGTGTAGGTCTAAAACTCACTTTTTTGCCCTTATGGGCAAAAGAGTGAGTTTTAGACCTAAACAGTTTAATACAGTTTCATACATGTGGCCCTATGATAAATGTGCCGCATTGTAAGACTGTCTAGTCTAACTTTAGGTTGTCTAAGAGTAAAACACTATTGATAAATCTGACCCATTGGGTGACATGTATGATTTTTGTCGCCCGGGTGCCATTCTTTTTGCGCGCATTAGTAGCGTAGAATGCACCTGAATCTATGAGCCTGTTCTATTGTGGGTCATAGATTAAGCGCTTTCAAGCTACAAAGCGACACTTCTGGCTCAGGTAAACCTCTTTTACTACCTATTCCAGCAGTAATGCGCCTGGATTTGCCGTACTGAGGCTATAAATGTGTAGCTTCATACGGTTGTAGTGCGACGCCTCCAGCACACACCCGATCTCAGGCGCATTACAAAGTGTTGCGGGCGCTCTGTAATGCGTCTGATATTGAACTGCACCTGCTTAAAAATACAGTGAACGGGGCTGCGCTAGTTTTCAGGCTGAAAAGACTCCAGCCCCGTTCATACATGTCGTCCATAACTTCTTTATTTTTGCCATCTACATAGATGTATGAGAGCTTGTGTATTATATGACATTCTATATTTTACAGTGGACCAAGTACACCCTATAATTTCTGAGAGAC
>JAODAL010050901.1:0-27059 GCA_025379985.1 Phyllomedusa bahiana | reverse complement strand
GACAGCAGAGGAGGAGCAGTCGGAGGAGGTAGAGGGAGATGAGGAAGACGAGGCAGATGACCCAGATACACCTTGGCAGTATACAGTGGAGATGGAGGCAGGGAGTGCCTCAGAGTCACTTGTGCAGATGGCCCGCAGCATACTGATTTGCCTGGCTAGTGACAGCCAAAAAGTCACCATTGGGCAGAGAGATTTATTCTGGCTCTCCACCCTCTTGAACCCTCGCTACCGGTCCAAAATAGGAGCCTTTTTTTTCCATCTGCCGAGAGGGAGGAGAAACTCAGGTACTATAGAGAAATTCTATGTAGTCAGTTAGCCGCTGCCTATGTACGCCATTGTCCATCTTCTGACAGGTCTTACCGGGGGGGGTTCCTCATCTCTCACGTACCACTGCCACGGCTGCTGTGGGGAGGTGGGGGGTAGGAGCAGTACCAGCTCCATCAGCACCAGCCTAAATCTAGAGTCGTTGATGAGCAGCTTCTTTCACCCATCTAGTGAAGAGGGTACACACCAGCAGCAGCACCTGAACCAGCACTCTGCCATTCCACATAGAAGAACCGCTGGACTACTGGGCAGCCAAACTGGATGTGTGGCCGCAACTTGCCGAGTTTGCACTGGAGAAGCTGTCCTGCCTGGCCAGAAGTGTGGCATCAGAGCGGGTATTCAGTGCGGCAGGGGCCATAGTTACCCCAAGGAGAACTCGCTTATCCACCCAAAATGTGGAGAGACTCACCTTTGTCAAGATTAATCAGGCGTGGATCAGCCAGGATTTCCACACATCAATGCCTTATGCATCAGATTAGATCAGCCATGACGCCTCACCAAAACATTGAGAAATGAGTCCGGATTCTTCTGGCTACCTGCCTCAGTTACTATTCAGATGCTGCCACCGGCCTGATGCCACACACCTGCTGCCAGCTGCTCCATCTGCCACCCACCATCTTTACCAGGGACTGGAATTGCCACCCACCTCCAAAATTACTGCCGACACCCTCTCCACTCTTTCGGGGGGCTTTACATGTATCAGCGTTTAACAGAGCAGGTTCTGTCATAATCTGTGGAATCATCTGATGTTGGTGTAAAAGGAGTGCGCTCTTTGACGCTATAGTAGGATCTTGGCCCTCAACTTTGTTCTTTCCAGCTGGCGCTGCCATGATTTTGTCAGGCTGCGTTCCCACTTCAGTTATTTGGTCAGTTTTGCCCCTGTAACTGCCCAGACAAGTGAAGTGTGAAGCGAATGTAAGAGCGGCGGCTGTCATCTACGCGTCATACTAAAACACAGCAATGTATGAAGACCAAACCATGCTCCCTATGCATATTTGAGCATGGCACAATGTTCTACAACACCCTACAGGCTCTCCACAGCCAGGAAATAGCTGTTTTTTAGCACGATTCACCGAAAATAAATTCGGGTCGAAAATAATTTTGGCTGAAAATTCGGCGAACCTGGCGAATCGAATTTTTGAAAAAATTCGCCCATCTCTATCGATAATCCATCAGTATTGCTAAAGCCAAAAACAAACAGGAGTTGATCCAAAACAGAGATAATAAGTAAATGGGATATTTGCATGTCTTCTGTGTTTTGTATCCACTCCTGCTTTTGGCTACCTATTCATCAGACAATACTGATGCAAACAGTTGACCATGTCACACTGGCCTTACAGCTTCTCCGTTATCAATCGGTCAATAATCCATCAGTATTGCTAAAGCCAAAAACAATCAGGAGTTGATCCAAAACAGAGATGACGCGTAAATGGGATATTTGCATGTCTTCTGTATTTTGTATCCACTCCTGCTTTTAGCTACCTAATCATGAGACAATCCTAATGCAATCAAAGGACCATGTCATACTGGCCTTATGGCTTCACCGAAGACAAAATCAGTTGTATTTGTTGTCTTCATTCCTTCTGACAGATTAAAAGAAGGGGAAAACATAATGGCAATGACATAGAGTGTTGGAGGGTGGAAACAGCATTATTAAACCACAGGGTGGCCGAGTGAGAGAGTGGTTAGTTGGCAGCAGCATGAGTAGGCCACAGAGTGGCACAATGATAGATTGTGGAAGTGGCATCAGCATGAGTGGGCCACAGAGTGTCACAATGACAGATTAAAGAGGTGGCAGCATCGTGAGTAGACCACAAAGTAGCAAGTGACAGATTGTGGAGGTGGCAGCAACATGAGTAGGCCACAGAGTGGCATAATGACAGATTGTGGAGGTGGCAGCAGCATGAGTAGGCCCTAGAGTGGCACAATGACAAATTGAGGAGGTGGCAGTAAGATGAGTAGGCCACAGAGTGGCAAAATGACACAGTGTGGAGGTGGAGGGAGCAACAGCAGCAGCATGAGGTCGGAGAGTTGAACAATGACAAAATGAGGAGGTATGAGGTCGGAGAGTGACACAATGACGAATTGAGGAGGTAGCAGCAAGATGAGTAGGCCACAGAGTCGCACAATGACAGACTGTGGAGGTTGCAGCAACATGAGTAGGCAAACAGAGTGGCACAATGATACAGTGTGGAGGTAGTGGTAGCAACAGCAGCAGCATGAGGTCGGAGAGTTGAACAATGACAAAATGAGGAGGTATGAGGTCGGAGAGTGACACAATGACGACTTGTGGAGGTAGCAGCAAGATGAGTAGGCCACAGAGTCGCACAATGACAGACTGTGGAGGTTGCAGCAACATGAGTAGGCCACAGAGTGGCATAATGACAGAGTGTTGAGGTGGAAGCATCATCAGTATGCCCAAGAGTGGCAAAATGAAAAATTTAGGAGGTGGCAGTAAGATGAGTAGGCCACAGAGTGGCAAAATGACGCAGTGTGGAGGTGGTGGCAGCAACAGCAGCAGCATGAGGTCGGAGAGTTGAACAATGATAAATTGAGGAGGTAGTAGCAAGATGAGTAGGCCACAGAGTTGCACAATGACAGACTGTGGAGGTTGCAGCAACATGAGTAGGCAAACAGAGTGGCACAATGATACAGTGTGGAGGTGGTGGTAGCAACAGCAGCAGCCGCTTCGGACTGGAGAGTGGCACAATGTCAGCAATGGTGGCAGTATCAGAAGTCTACATAACGGCCTAGGGAAGAATGGGGAGGTGTTTGGCAAATACCAGTCCCTGGTAAAGATGGTGGGTGGTAGATGGAGCAGCTGGCAGCAGATGTGTGGCATCAGGTGAGTGGCAGCAAAAGAATAGTAGCAGAGGCAGTTAGCCAGAAAAATTCAGACTCATTTCTCAAAGTTTTGGTGAGGCGTCATTGCTGATCTAATTCGATGCATCAGGCATTGGTGTGTGGAAATCCTGGCTTATCCACGCCTGATCCATCTTGACAAAGGTGAGTCTCTCCACATTTTGGGTGGACAAGTGAGTTCTCCTTGGGGTAACGATGGCCCCCACCGCACTGAACACCTGCTCTGATGCCACACTAATGGCCGGGCAGGACAGTTTCTCCAGTGCAAACTGGGCAAGCTGTGGCCACAAATCCAGTTTGGCTGCCCAGTAGTCCAGCAGATCTTCTATGTGGGGTGGCAGAGTGCTGTACAAGTAGGCCACCACCTGCTGGTTCAGGGTCTGCTCCAGGTCCTGCTGCTGCTGGTGAGTACCTTCCTGACTAGGCTGGTGAAGGAAACTGCTCATCAACGACTCCAGGCTAAGGTTGCTGCTGATGGAGCTGCTCCTGCTCCTAGCCCTTCACCCCCCCACAGCAGCTGTTGCAGTGGTACGTTAGTGATGAGGAACCCCCCGGTCAGACCTGTGATAAGATGGATGATGGCGCAGATAGGCAGCGGCCAACTGTCTTCATAGGATTTCTCTATAGTACTTGAGTTTCTCCTCCCTCTCGGCAGATGGAAAAAAGGCTCCCATTTCTGTCCACCCTGCAGACTCTCAGCCACAATACCGGCTTGCTGGCTGCGCTGCTGCGTGTTGCGCAAGCTGCCCCCTATTCTCCTGACGATGATGAAGCCCTTGCTTCACCCAGCTCCCAAGTGCGATCGGCTTTATCATCATCAATTAGTGCTTGCCCGTCACTGCTGTCCTTCTCAATGGTCTCGTTGTGGAGAGCCTGACCGCTCGCAACATAACCTCCCATGCCACTCTCCACATCACTACTTCCCGCCTACTGCAAGAAGCAGCAGATGTCTTCCCCACCTCTTTGCTGCCAAGTAGCTGCTCACTGTCCTCAAATAGTTTGTCCTTGCTGTATAGTGGTGCAGAGCCCAGACCACATAGTAGATCTCTGGCTGAGTGAATGGAACGGTACAGAGGTGGGTTGAGGACAGGTGAGGGCCCTTGACCTGCTCCCGGGCCATGCCAAATAAGGGTGTGGTCTCGCGAACCCACCGACTCTTGGCTGGGGTTATCAGATATCATCTAGGAGATAGTGGATGACCTAGTCAACCAATCAAGAACCATTGGGTTGCTGATCAACTCACGGCCGCTCGATGACACCGGTAGCTTTGGCCTCACCAAGTCACCCCAGCTGCGACGTCCTCTTACTGTGCTGTGACCTGTGCCTGCTCCAGGAACGTTTGTGCCACTGCCACTCGCATGTGAAGGGCCTGCCACCTCTTTGTCTGACATTCTATTTGATCAAAAATTTACAATACAACAAACTCTGTTTAATGAAGATGTCTGTATATTATAAATACACACACTGAATTTCACACAGAGTTCACCACAAACAGGATTAATTAACTCTTGGGCACAGAATAAAATACCCTACAGAATGAACATGATGGATTTCAGGCGTGTATGGGGCAGAAATGCACACCCTGGATTTCACTCACAATTCCCCACAAACAGGATAAATTGACTCTTGGGCACAGAATAAAATATCCTACAGAATGAACATGATAGAAAAAAAATGGAGAATAAAATGCAATCCGACTATGTAGATGTCATCATTTCCAATTTTATATTACTTGTTAGCATTGTTGGTCAGATAGACAGCAGTACTGGTTATTTTCCCTTCATTTGTTTGCTATCAGTACTGTCATAGGTATTATGGGAGTTCATACCGCCAGAAAGGAAGTACGGTAGAGCCAGTCTATTATACATTCACTTTATGGAGTGCGATACCCCACTTATCTATAAAATTAAGATTATCTTATGATAATGGCTCAAGTCAAGGGAAGGTGAGGGGAGGTATATTAGACAACAAGTAAACTGTAAGTTCTTGAAGTTGGTGTTTTGAAGGCATGAAAATTAGCAAACAAAAAGATCTTAAACTTTTTTGACAAGGGTCAAGTTGTGATGGGTTAGACCAACTCCAAAGGTTCAGGTCTTGTGGGGTGTTTTCCAGCATACAATGGTCAATGTATAAAAAAAAAATACAGCTGCAAAGAAGGACAATTGGTGAACCACAGAACGGATTGTGGGCACTCATTGCTCATTAATGTGTATGACAGCTAAAGGCTAGCTCATCTGTTCTGATCCCACAGAATTGCTGAATATGTGCCTTTTGACTATGATAAAAAAGGTTTTATCCATCTGCTCTAGCTCGCCATACGCAGAAGGTTTAAGTAGAGGTGGAGTGGCATACTTCTGCTCCAGGGCACCATACATAGTAGGGTTAGCAGAGGTGCAGTAACATCCATCTGTTGTGGGGCCCCATACACAGTAGGGTTAGCAGAGGTGCAGTGACATCCATCAACTCCAGGGCCCTATACACTGCAAGGTTAGCAGAGGTGCTATAAGTCAAGTGAAGGAGGAGTATATTAGGTTCCAAGTAAACTCTTAAATTGTTGTGTTGAAAGCAAGAAAATGTAATAACAAAAACAAGTGCCAAGTAGTGATGGGTTAGACCAACTCCAAAGGTTCAGGTATTGTGGGGTGTTCCTATTATACAGTGGTTGCACAGTAGGGTTAACATAGGTGCAGTGACATCCATCTGCTCCGAGGCCCCAGCCGCAGTAGGATTAGCAGAGGTGCAGTAATATACCTCCGCTGCAGGGCCCCATTCACAGTGGGGTTAGCAGAGGTGTGGTGACATCCATCTGCTCTGCGGCCCCATAGGGTTAGCAGAGGCGCAGGAATATTTACCTTGAAGAACAAGTTGTATTGTGGTTATAGTTACCATTATTTGACCGTAAACGATCATATTTATGCGGTAGTTCTGTTTGTGGTACTGGTTATAGGTACAAGCATAGGAACTTATAGGTTGAGTCACCTATAGGTGGGGCTCCGCTTTTTGGGGCGACCGCTCAATCTTTTTTAAGGATATACAAGGGTAATTTGATAGAGTTAGTGTTTTTTTGAACTGCCCTATGCCTTGGATTGCTATCCCTATTAGAATATCTGTATATTGGGGGGCGTGGCCTGACTGGGGATGTGAGCAGAAGTGTGCTGAGGGAGCTCTTACCAGCCACTCCAGAAAACCGGCTCAAACAATCCTCTGAGACACAGAATCGCCTGGAGATCTTCTCTACTAAGGTCAGCTACTGAACTGGGACATTTTAAACCCTTCCTGACCCTTCTCTGACCTCCCCAGCTGGAGATACAGCCAGACCTTGTTGCCAGTGCTTGTTCTCCTGCTGCAGCCATTACCTCGTGGGTTCCTCTACTGAGCCCAGAGCCAGAGCCCATCTGTGCTCCCAATCTGTCTCCAGACACAACTCCACAGCAGATCGCACTGTGAGCTTACTTGTTGGGACTGTGTGCAGCCATACAGCGGTGCCATCACTCAGAGCAAGCCCTGCACCTCCTCCCTGTCACCTCAGAGCCCCTGTTCATGCCTGTCAGCTCCTCACTGACTGCTACAGTCTCTCAGGAGATGTGAGGCAGGGGAGCCCTGTGCAAGATAAGAGATAACTTCTGTGTGCCTGTCTGAAAACGCCTAGGCTGCATCTCACACTGTGCTCTGCCTGCAAACAGACATTCCTAGCTGTCTATTAATTAACCCTTTACTGCACCTCCCCACTGGCATCTGCAGGATAAGCAACTGTGTAATTAATCCTCACTCTCAGCACATCAAAGGAGTAATAGTATCCTGGGTGGGAGTGCACTGTGTCAACCCTGCATTTATCCCCTTCCTTGCTGGTTTTCTCACAGTCCTGCATTTTCCTGTGCTTTAAGCTCGGGGTGTTTTCCACTACTTTGCTGGCCCTGTATTTATCCCTGTTGTGAGACCAAGAGAGAGAGAGAGGAAAAAAAGTAAAAATTAAAAAAAACTATGGGAGGTACATCCAAAAAAAACCAGAGAAGCAAACCAACAAAACTGCCAGAGTTCTTTTCCTCTTCTCAAGCCAAAAGAGGACTAAAATTCCCTCTGCCAGCTTCCCCTACTTCGTCCTCAAGAGCTGAATCTGTGGACCTCGAACAACCTGAAATGTCTGACTCTCAACCTCTGAATGTAGCAACACTCCAACACCTATTCTCCTCTTTCCGTTCATCTTTACACACAGACATCAAACAGATGATGGATGAACTAAAGCAAGATTTTCATTCCTTAGCATCCCGCACTGAACACATAGAAAATAAAATGTCAGACTTTGCAAAATCTCATAACAGTCTGATCGATGCCAATAATGCATTAGAAGAAGAAGTGCAACGCCTGGCCGCCAAAGTCCTTGACTTGGAGGATCGGTCCAGGCGCAATAATGTGAGGATCCGTGGTATCCCAGAAACTATCTCACCTGACCAACTGAATGCATACCTCACAGACCTGATGACTTTGGTTCTACCAAACTCTTCCTCACTCGATCTTACCATAGATAGGATTCATAGGATCCCGAAACCAAAGAACTTGCCACAACAAGTCCCTAGGGACACCATCGCCAGAATTAATTTTTAGAATGTGAAAGAGGACTTCCTCCGTGCTCTCCGAAAAATCAAATCCCTCCCTGACCGTTTCCAGTCGATCTCTATCTTTCCAGACCTCTCTTCAGCAACTATGCTCAGGCGGAAAGAATTTCAGCCTTATACCAGAATTCTCAGAGACAAAGCAATCCAATATAGATGGGGCTTCCCAGTGAAGCTTATCATTACCAAAGACGGGACCCAATTTATCTGCAACTCTCCAGAGGAGGCCTGTTTTTTGTTGAGAGACTGGAATCTTCTTGCCTCTTCTGATACAAGCCCTGTCCGGAAGAAACAGAGTAGGCCGGAAATGATCACTCCTCTATGGTCTGATAGAGCCACGAGATCAAGAACCAGGCCTCTGGACTGATGCTGTTGATACCCTTTTGTCTCACTAATATGTTGGAGTGCTGATTGGTGCTCTCTGTTTGCTTACTGTTTGCTCGGCACTAGTGTCGCTTTCTCCCTCTAGGTTCAAGGCAGGACTTTTGCCCCACTATTCTTTCCGTTTAGGAATGAAAGAGTCTTTCAACTTGATTTGTTTGATTATGATGTTTTTGGTTCAGTTGTTTGTTTCCCAAATGAGTGACAACAGTACTTTACACTTCTGTGGATTTTCTTCAGATGTCCGGGTGCAGGCCATGTCGGCGCTCTCAGCTCAACGCTTTACCTTTTTCAGATCATTATGACGATAAAATTTCAATCTTTCAACGTAAAGGGACTAAATTCTCCCTTTAAGCGCTCCCTACTGTGGAGAGATATTCTTAAATCGGGTGCCGACGTTGCATGCATCCAGGAAACTCACCTTCTCAAAGAGGACCAATTCAGGCTAAAGCATAAACTATTCCCACATATTTTTCACTCTCATGCTTCATCCAAACGTGCAGGGGTTGCTATATTGGTTAAAAATTCTGTCTCCTTTAATCTTACTCACTCCTTCATTGATCCAGAGGGACGGTACGTCATCTTGGTCTGTGAAATTAATTCAAGGCCCTATACCTTAACTGCCATCTATGCCCCTAATACTAGACAAATCTCCTTTATTAAAAAAGTTATCAACAAAGCAAAAAATGTTAGGAAAGGTGGATTAATTATTTGCGGTGATTTCAACTCTGTTGTCAGCGCAGATCTGGACAGATCTGGAAACAGGGGCAGATCTTCGCAAGATCTTCACTCTCTGTTGCTAGAAGAAGACTTGCACGATGTCTGGCGGTACCTCCATACCTCTGAGCGTGACTATACGTATTTCTCCCTATCTAAACATGTTCACTCTCGTCTAGATTTCTTTGTAATTGACAAAATTGTGTTAGATTATTTGATCTCCACTGACATAGGTAGTATTACGTGGTCTGATCATGCCCCTGTTGATCTAGTTATCGCCTCAGGCCTTCAGACTCCCTGTGCCCCCTTGTGGCGTCTTAATAATTATCTTTTAAAAAAATCCAACAAATGTCAGCTATCTGTCTTCCCTTATTAAAGACTTTTTTTAAATGAACGCTCCTTCTGCCCCCTCTACCGCCATTTTATGGTGCGCCCATAAAGCCTATATTCACGGCATACTTATTCAGCTAGCCAGTAGAGAAAAAAGGAAGCGACAGGCAGAAGTTAATAGTCTCTTGGAAGAAATTAAGAAAAGCAGAAGTGGCATTTAAATTAGACCCCTCTTTACAGAAAAATAATTCCTTAGCCGATCTTAGGAATAGGCTGCGTACCATTTACCTCCATAAGTATGAGTTAATAATAATAATAATAATCTTTATTTATATAGCGCCAACAAATTTCGCAGCACTTTACAATGTAGAGGGTATAATTACAGACAAAAACAGACATTACACAGTGACGCTACTTACAGGTGAGACACAAGGTGTGAGGGCCCTGCTCGCAAGAGCTTACAATCTAAGAGGGTGCCTGGGGGAAACAAAGGAGGAGAAGTGCTAACTTTACAATGGTCCGGCCATGTTTTATAAATATGGGGAGGTTTACATAAAGATTTGGTGAACCTGCCACCATGACTGTACATCTATATACAGATAAGTGCCTGTGAGTGCCCTAGTGTAGGGAGTGACAGGAATGTGTGTGATAGAAGGTGTGGGTTAGCAATTAGTGGTTTTGGTAGGCCTGCCTGAGGAGATGTGTTTTCAGGACACTCTTAAAACTACGAAGGCTGGATTGTGCCTGATGGTACGTGGTAGCATGTTCCAGAGAATGGGTGCAGCACGTGCAAAATCTTGAAGACGGGCATGGGAGGTTCGGATGATTGTAGTCTGTAGTTTGATGTCCGTAGCTGAGCGGAGAGAGCGGGCAGGGTGGTAGACAGAGATGAGGGAGGAGATGTATGGGGGTGCAGCACTGTGGAGAGCTTTATGGGTGAAAGTGATGAGTTTATGCTGTATTCTGTGCTGGATGGGCAACCAGTGGAGCGAGTGACACAGGGTAGAGGCATCAGTATAGCGGCTGGAAAGAAAGACAAGCCTGGCTGCTGCATTCAGGGCAGATTGGAGAGGGGAGAGTTTACAGAGGGGGAGACCGATAAGCAGGGAGTTACAGTAGTCAAGACGAGAGTGAATAAGAGCAACAATGAGAGTTTGAGTTGTTTCCACAGTGAGAAAATGACGGATTCTGGAGATGTCTTGAGGTGCAAGTGACAGGAGCGCGCAAGGGATTGGATATATGGGGTGAAAGACAGATCAGGGTCTAGAATAACCCCAAGACACCGGGCCTGCTGCCTAGGAGTTATGGTGATGCCACACACTGAGAGAGAAATAGCAGATGGGGGTTGGTTAGTAGATGGGGGAAAAACAAGAAGTTCGGTTTTGGTGAGGTTTAGTTGTAGATATAGAGAGAGGACATGATGTCAGAGACAGCGGACAGACAGTCACTGGTGTTTTGTAGCAGGGCAGGAGTGAGGTCACGGGAGGAGGTGTATAACTGAGTGTCATCAGCGTAGAGATGGTACTGGAAGCCAAATCTACTGATGGTTTGGCCAATGGGGGCTGTATAGATTGAGAAGAGGAGTGGACCAAGAACTGACCCCTGAGGGACCCCAACGGCAAGAGGGAGAGGGGAGGAAGTAGAACCTGCAAATGAGACACTGAAGAAGCGGTCAGAGAGGTAGGAAGAGAACCAAGCGAGAGCAGTGTCCTGGAGGCCAATGGTGCCGAGCATGCTGAGGAGAAGATGGTGATCAACAGTGTCAAATGCTGCAGAGAGATCCAGAAGAACCAACAACGAGTATTTGCCCTGAGATTTAGCAGTGTGGAGATCGTTAGAGACTTTAAAACTAGGGCATTTTTCTGTGGAGTGTAGGGTGCGGAAACCTGATTGTAGAGGATCCAGAAGAGAGTTAGCAGAGAGAAGCGGATCAGGCGAGAGTAGACCAAGCGTTCCAGAAGTTTAGGATAAAGGGAAGGTTAGAGAGGGTCGGTTAATTGGCAGCACAGGATGGGGCCCAGGGAGGGTTTTTTTAGTAGGGGAGTTATAGTAGCCTGTTTAAAGGAGGATGGGAAGATCCCAGTGGAGAGAGTTGAGTTCCACTTGGCCAAACTAAAAATGGCAATTTTATGTGCAGGGAGACAAGCCTGGCAAGCTGCTAGCAAATAGAATCAAATCACAACATGCTAGGATGCGTATTTCCCACTTAACTTACCCTCAGGTGAGAAATTAATGAACCCTAAAGATATTGCAAACCCAAATTTTGCTACCTATACCTCCCAACTATATAATTTATACATTCCAACGAAAATATCCCTTTTCCCTTTTCAACTAAGGTTTATTAACTCCTTTCTGAGTTCCATACATCTACCTATGCTAAACTTTATCCCAACTTGAAGACATTAATAGACCTTTCCTCTCTAGCTGAAATTCAAAAGGCCATTTGTTCAAAGCAAAAATTAATTAAATCACCAGGCCCCGATGGTCTTACAAATGAATACTTTCAAGTTTTCTCTGACCTTCTCTCCCAACCTTTATTAAATCTGTGTAATGAGTTTTGCTTCTACCAAAGCTTCCCGCTACCAGAAATGCTCTCTCCCAATTATCACCACGATTCCCAAACTGGTAAACAGCTGGATCTAACTTCTAACTTAAAACCTATTTCACTACTCAATTACGACATTAAGCTGTATGCCAAAATTATAGCGTCTCGCTTTGAACTTAGTTTTACCTTCTCTGATCCTTTAGTGATCAGTAGGATTTAAAAAGGGCAGACAGGCAAGAGATGCTACCGCCGCATCTTAGATTTAACACAAGATTTCTGCTTCCTCTGTGTCCAGTGTGGCTTTCTTATCGCTTGACGCGGAGAAAGCATTTGATAGGGTAAATTGGTTATATCTAGAATCAGTGTTACTTAAATTTGGCTTTGCTGGCTTTATTTTGCAAGCCATTCTAGCACTTTATACTCACCCGTCAGCTAGGGTTTTAACCTCTGGTTTCTTATCACGTCCTTTTCTCTTGCCAATGGTACACGTCAAGGGCTGTCCACTTTCCCCCCCTAATATTCGTGCTCTGTATGAACCACTTGCTGAGATTTATTAGGATTAACCCACAAATTTATGGACGTCATTTTAAAGGGGGTTTTCTCACAAGATTAGTCTTTATGCAGACAATGTCATGCTGATAGTCACGAACCCCACTTCTTCTATCGAAGAAATAAAATGGAGACCCTGGACCACTTTTCTAAGGGTGTTCCTATTACAAATTGAATAAATCCAAAATCTGTTTTTTTTGTTAATCATACCCTGTTTAAAAGAAGTAACCTAAATCCCTTGGGTTTTAAAAGGGGCGATGAACATGTTGATTATCTTGGCATAAAGATATTTCGTTACTCCTGCCCAAACAGTCCTGGCTAATTATGACACCTTTTAGTAGACCTGGAATCTGAAATGAAACGCTTCTCTGCATTTAAATTTCTTTCGTGGATTGCCAGAATTAATGTAATTAAAATGCCTTTATTGCCCAAATTTATTTATATGTGCAGAGCAAATCCCCTATTTAACCCGCTCTCCTTGAAAATAGACTTCAACCCCTATTCCTTGATTTTATATGGAAGGGCCCGGGAAAACCTAGGGTCAAAAAACAATTACTTTTTCGGAGCCACAGATCGGTGGTTTATTTGTTCCTAATTTAGCATACTAAATGTAGCTATCCTCCTAGAGCAGGCTATATACCTATGGCATAAATCAGATTCAGCCTCATGGATTCCACTCGAATCCTTTTCCTTTACGCCGTGCCCATTTGATTTTCATCTTAAAACCTCCTTAGTTGGAGCCCCCCTTCCCCTTCCCCAGCCCTTACTCATTATCTGACCTTTTTAAAGATTGGTCACTTTATTGTATACCTGGTGGTTGGTTTTCCTATCCGGAAACAGGCATTCAATTGTCTCTCTCAGCTGTTGGAACCCCGAACTTTCATTCCATATGGGGCAGAAATTTAAACTGGTTTCAGTTAGACCAACTATATCAAAACAATAACTGCACTCATTCGCATACTTTCTCTAGTTCAAGGGGCCCCTTCCTCATCCTTTTTCTTTCAATATCTACAAATTCGACATATAGTCCGGGGGGATACAATGGCCAAAATTCTCTCCCAGTCCCATCAGATTTTTCCCATTTTATTCACAAAAAAGGAGGTACATTAAAGATCTTCCTTTAACTTATAACTTAATCACCTCGGGCCCAAAACCCCCCGGTCAAACTCCAACTATGATCAAGTGGGAAAAAGAACTATCTAGTACAATTCCCTTAGACAGTTGGATGCAAGCTGTTGTTATGCCCTCCAAAACTGTCTAAATGCAACTAACCATAAGGAACTGATGCACAAAAATCCACTTGCGCTGGTATCTCCCCCCCACCAGGTTCGCCCACCTTTGTAATAGCTCCTCCAATATCTGCGGGAAAAGGGCCCTTTTGTGGACAACAGGGTACAATGCTGCATGCTTGGTGGGGCTGCCCTAAAATTAGGAAACTGTGGATTGCAATAGCTGCACTCTTAATCGAGATTACGGAGCTTCACTTTCATTAACCCCTCAGCTTGCGTTTTTGGGGAATTGGATTATCTGACATACCTCCCCCATTCCGTACAGGTGTTTTTCATGTTCTTTTGGCCACTCTCACTGCGATTGCGTAACTTTGGAAAGACCCTAAAATTCCTACTGTGGTAGAAATTAAGAGGCGTGTTAATTATTAATTGTGCGTGAGTTGGGGATCGGTGACCACCTTATATGTGTCTTAAAAAGCATAAACTTTGGACAATTTGGATGTCCTCTAAATATTATTCACTCTAATTAACCAGAGAACATACTCCTGTTTGTGCATTTTTCCTCCTGTGGAGTTTTCCTTTTGCCCTCCCTTTTTTCGCGTGTCACTCTATGTTGTTGTCTTTTATGGTCTGATCTGAGGTGCTGTTGCTGTTCACCCCCTAGACAGACTAATTATTCCTTACTGTTCTTTTCTTGTTTGCTTTCATTTACAAGTATTGTGAAGAGCATTTGATGTTTGCATAGCTCATGTATAGTTATTTGTGCCTTATATGCATTCACTTTTTTCGTATGTATGTATTCTCCTATTTTTTTTCTTTTCACCAATAAAAACATGTTCAAAGAATATCTGTATTTTTAGATATAGTTTAAATAGTATCCCTATGACTGTAGTATATCTTCACTCTAATAGATATTTATATCTTGGTAAATAATTTTTATAATTATCTGAGAATAAAGATTATATTTTAAATAGGGTTCTTTTGTTTCCTTAGCAGTGAATTTTAGAATTAAATTCTTAGAAATTATATCAATTTTTTTCTGTGATATTTCACATTGCCTATCTCCAATGGTGCCATTTGTCCGCTCAACATACATTTTCACCACAGCAGATGGCAAGTCCCAAAGGGCCACATGTATGAAAACTGTTTAGGTCTAAACAGTTTTCATACATATGGCCTAAACTGCACAGAGTCACAAATACTCTCACCTTGTGCCTGAAAGGCGATAATCATCGCAACTGTGATAAAGCTCTTTTAACCATGAAAACAACAGGGCATATGTGTGCAGAGAGCCTATCACATGCATTATACACCGACCAAACCAATGCACCACACACTTCCTTCATAAGCTATGTGCTGCTAATGCCGTTAGTAGGAAGTGGTTATAAAAATGTGTTTTAACCTTTATTAATTATCACTAAAACAAACAAAAGTAGTCATTCTGCATTACAAATAAAAATAGAAGCATAGCTTAGAGCAACCAGATAGTGGAACTATCTCACTGAGGGTCCAAAACTATATGAACCTAATTAATGCTGCTGTTATATTGGTACCTGCACAAGTTATGGTATCTATGTACCTATTATGTTAGTGCATTACCCGCATAGGTAGATTGTGCAAGTTCAAATATGTATCCTTAGAGAAATAGTTACATTATTATAGCTGTGTCAAAAGTAATCTGTTATATATGAAATATTGAAATACAGTATATAATATAATCGTATACAGACAACCCCTACATTACTTCTCTTGAGGCAAATTCCTCACCAAGGCAAAATGAGCATTGTTTTCTATCTCTGAGACAGTTGCTTACCCACTTGCACACATTTTCCCCCAGTCCAAGCATTCTCCTTTTATTTACAAACCTTTTATGTGGCACAGTATCAAATGCTTTAGAAAAATCTAGATATATGACATCCAGTGCCTCACCCCGATCCAGTCTAGTACTGACTTCCTCATAGAAGCGGATGAGATTAGTTTGACAGGACCGATCCTTAATAAACCCATGCTGGAACGGTGTTATACATTTATTTTCAGTGAGATAGTCCAGGATAGCATCTCTGAGAAAACCTTCAAACATTTTACCCACAACAGAGGTTAAACTTAGTTTTTGACCCCTTTTTGAATATTGGCACCACATTTGCTATGCGCCAATCCTTTGGGACATACCCCGTTATTAGACAGTCCATAAATATTACGAATAGGGGCCTATCTATGATTACTTAACTTTCCCTTAGCACGCGGTTGTATACCATCAGGACCTGGGGATTTGTCTATTTTAATCTTCTTTAATCTTCTTAGTTTAGGGTAAAGAAGGCTTCGGGGGACATAATAAATATGTTTAAATACATTAAAGGTCAATATAGAGATCTCTCCTCCCAAAATTTATTTATACCCAGGACTGTATCTTTTTTATTATTTATTTATTATTATTATTATTATTATTATTTATTTTAGAGCGCCATTGATTCCAGGGCGCTGTACATTCAAGGGGAGTTACAAACATAACAATGATGAACAAATACAATGGTGACGAAAAATGACTACTAACTGATACAGAGAGGAAAGAGGACCCTGCCCGTGAGGGCTTACAATCTACAAGGAAGGAGGGGAGAGACAGAAGGTGCGGGGTGGACATGTTTGTGGGCCAGTGTACAGATGGTGGGGTTAGTGTAGGTTATAAGCTGTCCTGAAGAGATGGGTTTTCAGAAACTGGTGAAAGTTGGGGAGAGTCTGATGTTTTGGGTTAAGGAGTTGCAGAGAATGGGTGAAGCACAAGTGAAGTCTTGGAGACGGTTGTGTGAGGAGCTGATGAGAGGGGAGCAGAGGAGAAGGTCCTGTGAGGAGCGGAGATTGCGTGAGGGGAGGTATCTGGAGATTAGAGCAGAGATGTATGGAGGAGAGAGGTTATGGAGAGCCTTATAGGTCATGGTTAGTAACTTGATCTGAATTCGCTGGGCAATGGGTAGCCAGTGAAGGGTTTGACAGAGGGGAGAGGCAGAGGAGTAGCGGGGAGAGAGGTGCATTAGACAGGCAGCAGAGTTGAGGATGGTTTGAAGGGGAGCGAGAGTGCTGGATATGAGGCCAACGAGAACGGTGTTACAGTAGTCTAGATGAGAGATGACAAGGGCGTGGACTAGTGTTTTTGTAGTGTCAAAGGTGAGGAATGGGCGGATGCGTGAAATATTTTTCAAGTGGAGGCGAGAGGCAGAGGTGAGGGCTTGGATGTGTGGTTTGAAGGATAGAGAGGAGTCCAAGGTTATCCCAAGGCAGCGGACTTGTGGGACCGGTGAGAGAGTGTAGCCATTAACAGTGATAGAGAGATCAGGTGGAGGGATGGGTGGGACGGTGGGAAGATGATGAATTCGGTTTTCTCCACATTTAGTTTTAGGAGGCGGGAGGAGAAGAAGGAGGATATGGATGATAAACAGTCTGGGACTTGGGAGAGAAGGCAGTTAATATCAGGACCGGAGATATAAAGCTGGGTGTTGTCCGCATACAGGTGGTATTGAAAGCCGTGTGAGGCTATGAGCTGATCCAGACCAAGAGTGTAGATAGAGAAAAGTAGTGGGCCCAGGACTGACCCCTGGGGGACACCAGCAGAGAGTGGGCAGGAGGAGGAGGTGGTGCAAGAGTGAGAGACACTGAATGTCCGTTCAGAAAGGTATTAGGAGATCCAGGAGAGGGCCAAGTTCGTGATGCCGAGGGAGGAGAGTATTTGTTCCAGGATGGAGTGGTCGACAGTGTCAAAGGCAGAGGACAGGTCTAAGAGGAGGAGCACAGAATAGTGGCGTGAGGCTTTAGCAATTACTAGGTCATTGGTGACCTTGGTTAGGGTAGTTTCAGTGGAGTGGTGGGGTCGGAAGCCAGATTGGGTCAAGGAGAGAGTTGGAGGAGAGGTGGGAGGACAGTTGAAGGTAGACATGCTGCTCGAGGAGTTTGGATGCAAAAGGAAGCAATGAGATGGGACGATAGTTGGACAGTGAGGAGGGGTCAAGAGAAGGTTTCTTAAGGATGGGTGTGATGGTCGCATGTTTAAATGAGGAAGGGAAGATGCCAGAGGTTAATGATAGATTGAATAGGTGGGTTAGGGCTGGGAAGATAACAGTGCTGAGGTCTGGGATGAGGTAGGATGGCAGTGTGTCAAGGTTACAGGTAGAGAGGTTGGATTTAGACACCAGAGAGGAAAGGTTCCCGTGACTAACGGTGGGAAGCTGGTTATGGAAGTGTTCACTGGGGACTGTGTCAGGGTAATGGTGGGAGGTGGTGATGGTGGAGGTATATAGGTGGGCAGTGGGGACTGTGGGATGAAGCTTTCTCTGATGAGGTTGATCTTGTTTAAGAAATGAGTGGCGAAGTCGTCCGCTGATAGGAGAGATGGGGTGGAGGTGCTGGGGGGCGAAGGAGATAGTTGAAGGTGTTGAACAAATGTCTGGGGTTGTGCGACAGAGAGGATATGAGAGTGGCGAAGTAATCCTGTTTGGCGGTGGTGAGTGCAGACTTAAATGTGTATAGCGATTGTTTGTATGAGGTGAAGTCGTCGGTGGAGCGGGTTTTCTTCCAGCGGCATTCAGCAATTCTGGAAACCCGCCTCAGCTGTTCGCTGGAGTCTGTGTGCCAGGGTTGTCTGTTGATTTTGCGGGTTCTGTTGTGTGTGAGAGGAGCGACTGAGTCGAGTATGGAGGAGATTGTGTGGTTGTAGAAAGCAGTGGCTGTGTCTGGGTGGTCAAGTGAGGATATGGTAGAAAGAGGTGCAAGAGAGTCGGAGAATGAGCGAGGGTTAAGGTTTTGTAGGTTCCTGAGGGGGTGTACTAGATGTGAGACAGGAGGAGCAGGTGGAGTGGAGATGGTGGAGAAGGTAAGCAGATTGTGGTCAGATATGGGGCGAGGGGAGGCTAATAGTTGTATAGAGTAAGAGTAGCTGGTACCTAGCAATTCTTGTTTAATCCTGGATTAAGTCTGTTTTTAAGTCATCTACACTTAGAAATGGCCACACATTGAATAAGGCCACAGCAAGCGACCAGCTCACGTGCAACCACTAAGCATGGATATATACAGACTGAAGACCAGATCAGACAATCAGAAGTGAACAAGAAATGGGAGGGGTCGACTCAGTTAATTAGCAAGGTGAGGCAAAGTAGGAAGTCAGATAACAAGGGCAGCTACACTGGCTCCATACACACCGCAGGGGATGGGAGTAGGGGAGGTGACAGTGTGATGATAACAAATTATAACATAGTGAAGATACACATCAAACGAACACACAGTAATTGCCAGATGAGAGTTGTGGGTCAGGAGATACATACACAGCACAGCATTGAGAACACACAGTGATTGCCAGATGATAGTTGTGGGTCAGGAGTAGAGATGGGCGAATTTCTCAAAATTCGGTTTGCTCACTTCGCCGAATTTCCCGACAAAATAACTTCGTTCCGAATTACTTTGGGACGAATCACGTTAAAAAAACAGCTATTTCCAGGCTGCACAAAGCCTCTAGGGTGTTGTAGAACGTTGTGCCATGCTTAAATATGCAGAGGGAGCTTGGTTTGGTCTTCATACAATGTTGTGTTTTAGTATGACACGCACATGAATGCCGCCGCGCTTAGAATTACTTAACTATAAAATTCACATTGCACTAAAGCAAAACTGACCAAAAAAAAGAAGAGGGAAAGTTGCCTGATAAAGTCATGCCAGCGAAAGCTGGAAAAAAAGAAGCTGAGAGCTCAGGTGGCAACAATAGTGACCGAGTGTGGAGGTGACGGCGGCAGCCACAGCAGTATGAGGTCAGACAGTGGCACAATGACATTCTGGAGATAGCAAAAACAGGAAAGGCCACAGAGTGGCACACTGACACAGTGTCGATGTCACGGCAGCAGCCACAGCAGCAGCATGAGGTCAGAGAGTGGCACAATGACATTCTGGAGGTGGCAAAAACAGCAGTAGGCCACAGAGTGGCACAATGACAGAGAGTGGAGGTGACGCCGGCAGCAGCATGAGGTCAGACAGTGGCACAATGAATTTCTGTAGGTGGCAAAAACTGGAGTAGGCCACAGAGTGGCACAATGACAGAGAGTGGAGGTGACGGTGGCAGCAGCAGCATGAGGTCAGACAGTGGCACAATGACATTCTAGAGGTGGCAAAAACAGGAGTTGGCCAAAGAGTGGCACAATGACACAGAGTGGAGGTGACGGTGGCAGCAGCATGAGGTCAGACAGTGGCAAAATGACATTCTGGAGGTGGCAAAAACAGGAGTAGGCCACAGAGTGGCACAATGAAAGTGAGTGGAGGTGACGGCGGCAGCAGCATGAGGTCAGACAGTGGCACAATGACATTCTGGAGGTGGCAAAAACAGGAGTAGGCCACAGAGTGGCACAATGACACAGTGTGTATGTTACAGCGGCAGCCACAGCAGCAGCATGAGGTCAGACAGTGGCACTATGACATTCTGGAGGTGGCAAAAACAGGATTAGACCACAGAGTGGCACAATGAAACAGTGTGTAGGTTACGGCAGCAGCCACAGCAGGAGCATGAGATCAGACAGTGGCACAATGACATTCGGGAGGTGGCAATAACAGGAGTAGGCCACAGAGAGGCACAATGACAGAGAGTGGAGTAAACGGCGGCAGCAGCATGAGGTCAGACAGTGGCACAATCACATTCTGGAGGTGGCAAAAACAGGAGTAGGCCACAGAGTGGCACAATGACAGAGAGTGGAGGTGAAGGTGGCAGCAGCATGAGGTCAAAGAGTGGCACAATGACATTCTGGAGGTGGCAAAAACAGGAGTAGGCCACAGAGTGGCACAATGACACAGTGTGGAGGTCACGGCAGCAGCCACAGCAGCAGCATGAGGTCAGACAGTGGCACAATGACATTCTTGAGGTGGCAAAAACAGGAGTAGGCCACAGAGTGGCACAATGACACAGTGTGTAGGTTACGGCAGCAGCCACAACAGCAGCATGAGGTCAGACAGTGGCACAATGACATTCTGGAGGTGGCAAAAAAAAGAGTAGGCCACAGAGTGGCACAATGACAGAGAGTGGAGTTGACGGCAGCAGCAGCATGAGGTCAGACAGTGGCACAATCACATTCTGGAGGTGGAAAAAACAGGAGTAGGCCACAGAGTTGCACAATGACAGAGAGAGGAGGTTACGGCGGCAGCAGCATGAGGTCAGACAGTGGCACAATGACATTCTGGAGGTGGCAGAAACTATAGTAGGCCACAGAGTGGCACAATGACAGAGAGTGGAGGTGACGGCGGCAGCAGCATCAGGTCAGATAGTGGCACAAAGTCATTCTGGAGGTGGCAAAAACTGGAGTAGGCCACAGAGTGGCACAATGACAGAGTGTGGAGGTGACGGTGGCAGCAGCATGAGGTCAGACAGTGACACAATGACAGAGTGTGCAGGTCACGGCAGCAGCCACAGCAGCAGCATGAGGTCAGACAGTGGCACAATGACAGTCTGGAGGGGGCAAAAACTGGAGTAGGCCACAGAGTGGCACAAGGACAGAGAGTGGAGGTCACGGCAGCAGCAGCCTGAGGTCAGAGAGTGGCACAATGACATTCTGAAGGTGTCAAAAACAGGAGTAGGCCACAGAGTGGCACAATGACACAGTGTGGAGATCACGGCAGCAGCCACAGCAGCAGCATGAGGTCAGACAGTGGCACAATGACATTCTGGAGGTGGCAAAAACAGAACTAGGCCACAGATTGGCACAATGACAGAGAGTGGAGGTGACGGCCGGTAGCAGTAAGAGGTCAGACAGTGGCACAATCACATTCTGGAGGTGGCAAAAACAGGAGTAGGCCACAGAGTGGCACAATGACAGAGAGTGGAGGTCAGCGGCAGCAGCAAAGGAAAAGGGCCCCGGAGTGCAGGAGTGGAATCACAAACAATGGGGGGACCAGTAGTCAGGAGGTGGCAAAAACAGGAGTAGGCCACTGAGTGGCACAATGACACAGTTTGGATGTCACGGCAGCAGCCACAGCAGCAGCATGAGGTCAGACAGTCACACAATGACATTCTGGAGGTGGCAAAAACAGGAGAAGGCCACAGAGTGGCACAATGACAGAGAGTGGAGGTGACAGCGGCAGCAGCATGAGGTCAGACATTGGCACAATCACATTCTGGAGGTGGCATAAACAGGAGTAGGCCACAGAGTGGCACAATGACAGAGAGTGGAGGTGACGGCGGCAGCAGCATGAGGTCAGACAGTGGCACAATGACATTCTGGAGGTGGCAAAAACAGGAGTAGGCCACAGAGTGCCACAATGACACAGGGTCTAGGTCACAGCAGTAGCCACAGCAGCAGCATGAGGTCAGACAGTGGCACAATGACAGAGTGTGGAGGTGGGTGGCAATTCCGTACCTGGTAAAGATGGTTGTTGGCAGATGGAGAAACTGTCAGCAGATGTGTGGCATCAGGCGGGTGGCGGCATCAGAATAGTGGCTGAGGCAGGTAGTTTGAACCCAGACTCATTTTTCACAGTTTGGGTGAGGCGTCATGGCTGATGTAATCTGATGCCTAAGGCATTGTTGTGTGAAAATCCTGGCCGATTCACAAATGATTCATCTTGACAAAGGTCAGTCGTTCCACATTTCCCGTGGACAAGCGGGTTCTCCTTGGGGTAACGATGGCCCCCGCTGCACTGAACACCCGCTCTGATGCCACACTACTGGCCGGGCAGGACAGCTTCTCCACTGCAAACTCGGCAAGTTGCGGCCACACATCCAGTTTGGCTGTCCAGTAGTCCAGCGGATCTTCTAACTGGGGTGGCAGAGTGCTGTTCAAGTAGGCCACCAACTGTTGGTTCAGGGTGTGCTCCAGGTCCTGCTGCTGGCGACTGCCCTCCTCACTAGGCGGGTGAAGGATGCTGCTCATTAGTGACTCCAGACTTAGGTTGCTGCTGATGGAGCTGTTACTGCTCCTACCCCTCCACCTTCCCCAGCATCCGCGGCAGTAGTACGTGAGCACTGAAGAACCCCCCGGTCAGACCTGTCAGAGGAGGGACGATGCCTCAAATAGGCAGCGGCCAACTGATTACGGAGGATTTCCCTATAGTATTTGAGTTTGTCCTCCCTATCAATAGCTGTGAAAAAGGCTCCCATTTTGGACCGGTAGCGAGGGTCCAATATGGTGGAGAGCCAGAAGTCATCCATCTGCCGGATGCTGACTATTCGGCTGTCACTAGGCAGGCAAATCAGCATGCTGCGGGCCATCTGCAGATGTGACTCCGAGGGGCTCCCTGCCTCCATCTCCACTGTATACTGCCATGGTGCTTGCGGGTCATCTGCCTCGTCTTCCTTATCTCCATCTACCTCCTCCAGCTGCTCCTGCTCCTCCTCTCTTGTCACCTGCGTAGAAAATCCAGTCATTTCACCAGACAATGCTTCTGCTCCAATGTCCTCCTCCTCCTCCTCCTCCTCGTCCTCCATTTCAGTCCCCACCGGACACATATGGCCGCGAGATGTGGTCGCCACATCTCCAGTCCCCTGCCCAGACAGATTTTTCAGCAACTGTTCCAGGACATGAAGCAGTGGAATGACGTTATTCGTCCTGTAGTCCTGGCGACTGACAAATAACGTCGCCTCCTCGAATGGCCTCAACAAACGGCAGGTGTCACGCATGAGCTGCCACTGGCTGACATCAAAGTTACACAGGGGAGTACTACTGTCCACCTGGATCATCAAAAACTCGTTAATGGCCTTTCTCTGTTCATGCAGTCGGTCCAACATGTGCAGGCTGGAATTCTAATGGGTGGAAACATCGCATATCAGAGTGTGTTGGGGGAGGCCGTTCTGCCGCTGCAACTCGAGGAGGGTATTCCTTGGTTTGTAGGAATGGATGAAGTGCATGCACAGTTTCCTGGCCATTTTCAGAATCTTCTGAAGATCAGTGGAAGACTTCAGGAACCTTTTCACAACCAAATTGAACACGTGTGCCATGCAGGGCGCATGGAACATCCCTCCTCGGTGCAGCACGGACACCATGTTCCTCCCATTCTCCGTCACCATGGTTCCGATTTGCAGTTTGCGCGGAGAAAGCCACACATCGATTTCTTGCTGCATGACGCGGAGCAGTTCCTCCCCTGTGTGACTTCGTTCGCCGAGGCAAGCCAGGTGTAGAACTGCGTGACAACGCTGTGCCGTACACATGTGGTATGATGGGCAGTACTTGTGAGGCTGAGATGGTGGAGGTGGTGGAGGAGGAGGAGTCGGACATTGGCGCAGGAGCCGCAGTGTGACAACGTGGAGGAGAAAGCGGCATCTCCTGTCCAAGTTGTTGGTGTGTCTGGGCCGGAAGCACATTCACCCAGTGGGCCTTAAAGGACATGTACTGGCCCTGATCGTAGTTACAGCTCCAGACGTCCGCGCTGCTGTGCACCTTGGAACAAACCGATAAGCTCAAAGACTGGCCCACCTTCTGTTCTACATATTTATGAAGTGCTGGTACTGCCTTTTTGGAAAATAAATTAGGGCTTGGAACTCTCCATCTCGGCTCGGCACAAGTCATTAGTTCTCTGAACGGTGCAGAGTCCACCATTTGGAAAGGGAGGGACTGCAGCACCAACAACTTGGACAGAAGCACAGTCAACTTCTGCACCTTAGGATGGTTGGACGCATACTGTTGTCTCTTTGCAATCGCCTCGCTGAACGACTGCTGGCGCCATGAGTAGCGAGGAGAAGGAGCATCGGACCGGGAGATGATGTCAAGGAGAAACAGCTCCCTTCTGCAGAGTTGGTGGAACCTTGACTGGCTGCAATGGCATGCATGCCACTGGGCGCTGCTGCTGTTGCTGCGGCGGCAGGATGGACCACCACATCTGAGCCACGTTTCTCCCAGGCAACCGGATGGTGACGCTGCATGTGTTGACGCAGGGCCATGGTGCCAACGTTAGCTTCCTGGCCACGCTTCACTTTCTGCCTACAGATTCTACATATACCCATATTCGGCTCCTCCGGTGTTTAGCAAAGAACTGCCACACCGCCGAGTATCGGATTTTACGCCAACGTCTCCGACTGAGTGACTACTGCTGCCGCTGCCTCGCTGAGCCCCTGTGCCGCTACGTTCTTGGACCTGCGAAGCGGGTTTTTTACCCCGTGGCCGATTGGCTCCCGACCTCACACTGCTGCTATCCTGCTGACTCATGGCCACACAACCCACTTGCTGCCTGCGCCGCTGCCTGACGCGCAAGCTGACGCCCTCTTCTCCTGACGATGATGAAGCCCTTGCCTCACCCGGCTCCCCAGTTCGGTCGGCTACATCATCATCTATTTGTGTTTCATCGTCACTGCTGTCCTCATCACCGGTCTTGGTATGCAGAGGCTGACCCCTCACAATATGACCTCCCATGCCACTCTCAACATTTATACTTTGCTGCCTGCTGCAAGAAGCAGGGGATATTGACCCCATTTCTTCGCTGCCAAGTAGCTGCTGACTGCCCTCCTCAAATTGTTAATCCTCGCTATATAGTGGCGCTGAGCCCAGACCACATAGTAGATCTCTGGCTGAGGGAACCGGATGGGACAGAGGCGGGTTGATGGACAGGTGAGGGCCGCTGACCCGCTCCCGGGCCATGCCAACTAAGGGTTGTGTCTGACGTTCCCACCGACTCTTGGCTGGGGTTGTCAGATGTCATCTGGGAGGAAGTGGATGACCTAGTCAACCAATCAAGAACCATTTGGTTGCTGAACAACACACGGCCGCTAGATGACAGCGGCAATTATGGCCTCACCGAGTGACCCCTGCTGCGACGTCCCCTTGCTGTGCTGCGACCTGGGCCTGGAATGTTGGTGCCTCTGCCACTCGCAGGTGAAGAGCCTGCCACCTCTCTGTCTGACATACTGTTTGTTCTAAAATGTACAGGCACTGTTTGATGAAGGTATCTGTATATGATAAATACACACCCTGTTTTTGACTCCAAATGAACCCACTAAGAAGCTTGGGTAACCCTTGGATATAAATTGTGCTCCACAAATGGCCAGGAAAAATTGACTTGTATGTGTCGTTTAAAAGCACTGTGTATTTTACTGAATATAAAAGCACAAACAGGCTTAATTAACCTTCGGATATTAATTATGCCACAGAATAAATTCTGTGGCAGTGAAAAACAAAGTTTATTTTACTGAGTTCAAATGCAGAACAACGCTTAATTAACCCCTGAATGTAAATTGCGCCAAACAATTGAGCAACCACAAACTACGAGCTTTGTAGCGTGTTACAATGGCGTGTTTTTTACGCTACACAACAAGAGAAAAAATTGTAATTAACCTTCGCTTGTGAATTATGCTACAGGAAAAATGTATTTTTTTGGCGGTGAAAAGACGGTTTCTTTTAGTCACCACAACAGCAGAACAACGTTTAATTAACCCCTGGATGTAAATTGCGCAAAAGAATTGAGCAGCCAAAAATGAAGTGGTATTTGTATTGTGAAAATGCTGTTTCTTTAAATGAATACAACAGGAACAGGCTTAGATCACCCTTGGATATTTAATGTGCTGTGAGCAGATAGCATTAAAATGTATATGCAGCTGCACTGGACACATACTGGACTTCAGATCCAATGCCCCACAAAATCAGAAATAGAACGTTAAGAGAAGCAGTCTCTGAGACAAGCTGAGACACCCCCCAAAAACGCTGTATGAAAATCAGTTCTTCAGTAAGAGCAATCACAAGCAGCCGCGGCAGCACCTTCCCTAATCAGTACAGTGAGAGCGGTATGAGCTCCCAGCGTCGCGCCCGGACTTATATAGTGCGGTGACGTCACAGAATCCCGCGGTATCTGATTGGCTTCATCTCTGCACATGTCATGCAGACTTTGCCCTTCTTCCTCCAAGAGTGCCTTGCCCCATGTAACGCCATGTGCTCGCAGCCATTTTATCAATCAAAAGCACACTTCGTTCACCCGAAGTACCCCAAACTTCGACTTCGTTCAGAACCAAAGTTTTCCTGAAATTTTAAACGAATTCCACTTCGTTAGAATCAATTCGCCCATCTCTAGTTAGGAGATACATACACAGAACAACATTGAGAACACACAGTGATTGCCAGATGTGAGTTGTGGGTCAGATGATACATACCTGTGAATGAAAAAGAGGGTTGATCAGATCAGAAGGAAAGAAGGAATTCATGGAGCTGCATAATGGTTTCTGGTTTTAAGTCATCTATACTTAGAAATGGCCACACTTAGGCCACAGCGAGTGACAAGGGGGCATCCTCTACGTCTTGAGGAACGAAAGTTACTGCAAAAACATAGAAAGGGAATTTTTACTGTTAGATCAGTGAGACTGTGGAAATCTCTGCCAGAGGAACTTGTCATGGTGAATTCAATAACAAAGTTCAAAAAGGGTTTGGATGCATTTCTGGAGCTTAATAATATAACAAGTTATAGTGACCAGGATTCTGGAAAGGGGTCGTTGATCCAGGGATTTTTCAGATTGGCAGATCGGGAAGGAATTTTTTCCCTTAAATGAGGACAATTGGCTTCTACCTCATGGGTTTTTTGTTTTGC
>JAODAL010050900.1:0-27060 GCA_025379985.1 Phyllomedusa bahiana | reverse complement strand
GGGCCGCTGACCCGCCCCCGGGGCCATGAAACTAAGGGTTTTGTTCTGAGTTCCCACCACCTTGCGGGGGTTTTGTCAGATGACATCTGGGAGGAAGAGGATGACCTAGTCAACCAATCAAGAATCCTTGGGTTGCTGAACAACACACGGCCGCTAGATGACAGCGGCAGTTGTGGCCTCACCGAGTGACCCCTGCTGCGACGTCCCCTTGCTGTGCTGCGACCTGGGCCTGTTCCAGGAATGTTTGTGCCACTGCCACTCGCAGGTGCAGAGCCTGCCACCTCTCTGTCTGACATACTGTTTGTTCTAAAAATGTACAGACACTGTTTGATGATGATATCTGTATATGATAAATATACACCCTGTTTTTGACTCCAAATGAACCCAGTAACAAGCTTGGGTAACCCTTGGATATAAATTGCGCTCCACAAATGGCCAGGAAAAATTTACTTGTATGTGTCGTTTAAAACACTGTGTGTTTTACTAAATGTAAAAGCACAAACGGGCTTAATTAACCTTCGGACATGAATTAGGCTACAGGAAAAATGTATATATTTTGGTGTTGAAAATTACGGTTTATTTTTGTCATCACAACACCTAATCTACGCTTAATTAAACTCTGGATGTAAATTGCGCCAAAGAATTGAGCCCCACAAACTAGTAGCTTTGTAGCGTGTTACAATTGCGTGTTTTCTACGCCACACAACAAGAGATACAGTTGTAATTAACCTTTGCTTGTGAATTAGCTACAGGAAAAATTTATATATTTTGGCATTGAAAAAGACGGTTTCTTGGAGTCAGCACACCAGCAAAACAACGCTTAATTAACCCCTAGATGTAAATTGCGCAATAGAATTGAGCAAGCAAAAATGAAGTGGTATTTGTATTGTAAAAACGCTGTTTCTTTAAATGAATACAACAGGAACTGGCTTAGATCCCACTTGGATATTGAATGTATATGCAGCTGCAGTGGACGCACACTGGATTTCAGATCCAATACCCCAAAAAATTAGAAATAGAACATTAAGAGAACAGTCTCTGAGACAAGCTGAGACACCCCACAGAAATCGCTATATAAAAATCAATTCTTCAGTAAGAGCTATCAGCCGCGGCAGCACCTTCCCTGATGAGCACAGTGAGAGGAGTGTGAGCTCCCGGCGTCGCGCCCCGGACTTATATAGTGCGGTGACGTCACAGAATCCCGCCGGTCTCTGATTGGCTTCACCTCTGCACATGTCATGCAGGCTATGCCCTTCTTCCTCCCAGAGTGCTTTGCCCCATGTAGCGCCATGTGCTCGCAGGCATTTTATCAATCAAAAGCACACTTCGTTCACCCGAAGTAGCCCAAAGTTCGACTTCGTTCCGAACCAAAGTTTTCCTGAAATTCTAAACGAATTCCACTTCGTTAGAATCAATTCGCCCATCTCTAATAATGACTTTTTCAGAAAAATAATATCATTGTATAAAAGTGCTAAAATGTTAACAGAGCTTTACATATTTTATATAATAATTTCTTTCCAACCTGTAGAACAAAAAGTAAGAAATAAATGCACAAAAACAATGGTGAATTATTTTTTTATGCATTACCCCTAAAAAATTGGAATAAGTAAGTAAATTCTACACACCTAAAATGGTGTTACCATAAAATGAAACTTGCTTTAATATGATGATAGAAAAAAACTAAAAAAACCCAGCTGGATCATTAAAGGTGGGTTCCGAGAGTTAAAAAAGCTCATTTGTCCAGTAAAAAAAACACGTCCCAAACATTTATATATCGGATCCGTGTCCAAAACCCCATAGAGATGAATGGGACTTGTTTTCTAACTGTGAATCCCACGGAAAAAAAAGACCTTAAAATCCACATAAAATGATAAAAAAATGGAAGAGAAGAATCATACTCACCTTCTGAGTGCATCTGTTCCATCGTGGTGGCTGTAGCAGTGAACGTTCATTGTTCACATGACAGGTGAGTTTCTTCACCATGCAGTTTCACTGAGTCCCAAGCAATTTATACTCACTCTGTCACTTTTCAGGCTGTGGGTGGTTCTATAGCAGTGATTAGCATATTTAGTTTCTCTGTAACGAGCTGAGTCATTACACTGACAAGTGCAGGAGATGTTATATTACATAAACAAAGCTACACAGGCTGTGATGAGTTAAAACAATTGCTTATCTGTAAACAAAAGCAAATCTTGTTAGAGATAGTTTGCTGAGAGTAAGCTCCATCCATGGTGACATCACTTCTTGCCCTCTGCTCTAATCAGATAGCAGAGTTATGGTCAGGTAACCATAGAAACCTGTGTACTCTTAGAGCAGATAAAATCTCATCTCCTGACTACAGCAAAATCAAAAGACTAATGTATTCGGAAAATGACATGTCCCTACTTGTTGAAAGCTTGTGTGGAGTTCCTGTAACAGTTTTTCAATTAGGTGGATTATTTAAAGAATAATCTACTGGGTTTATATTAAAGGATAATTTGGGTTTTTTGGATTTTGTAACCAGATGAGCCATTATCAGTGAAATGTATCTAGTAGCAGCAGAAAACCTTATGTGATACGTAAGCCCAAGTACCTTGACAACAGCAGCACCTGCTAATTAATCAGTCATACCATCCCATTCACAGGATGAAGGACGACAGAACAGTACAAAGAGCTTGTCCATGAACATGTTTCCAGGAAACTTGTAAACTTGTATCTCCAAATAGACTTGACATTTAAAGTATTATGTCATCGCCACCACATTCAGGGGATGTTCACATAGGAGATTTCCATGTGAAAACCATGCATATTCTGCATGGAAATCGACAAGCTTTCTGCATCCAAATACATTTCCTGAGAATCTACGCAGTAGCTGGTACGACAGCGATTTTTCAGATAAGGATTTTGTAATCCCCTGTACAGAAAGTTCTGCATGTATTCCGTGCGGAATAAGTAACATGTCGTGTTTTCCCTATGGAAACTGTGCGGGAAAACAGGACATGGATTTGACCTATTGAATGTAGTTCATTTGCGTCCCAATACGCAGAGGAATCCAATGTGCAAAAGATAAAATCTGCTATAGAAATCCACATGGGTTTCTGCAGAAGATTGTTCCATAGAGAAAAATTGGCAATGTTCACATCCTGCAAGAAGATGTGTGAATATTTACCAGGGTCCTGTGATAAACATTCTTATCTATAGGGCTTAGACTATGTTTACACTGCAGTGGACAAAATACGACCTGAAAATCAAATCCTAAAACGTTCATAAAACTGAGTTTTGTCCACTGCCTGTCAAAAGCTGCTGAAAAAAGTCAGCTTTTTGGCGCGTTTTTTACGTGCGTTTTTGCTTGTCTTCAAGTCTGGTTTTTAATGTCTGCATAAATTAAAACATTGGATGTAACTCCGCCCTACAAAAAAGAATGTAAAGCACATTATTGCATTTAGATGTCATCTTGTAGTCATGTTACAGATTTTGGTGCTAATAAAGCGATCTCACTTTGTCGCTAAAAATCTGGATTTTAGTGCCAAAGTCCATAAAAACTGATTTTAGCGACAAAAGCGAGAATTTTATTAGCACCAAAATCTGTAAAAAAAAGGATTTTAGTGCCAAAATCTGTAAAAAATGGATTTTTAGCAGCAAAAGCAAGATAACTTTATTAGCATCAAAATCTGGATTTTCGCACGAAAATCCATTAGTGACAAAAGCAAGATAATTTTAAAACGAACTTTATGAATAAGGACACATCGGACACTTTTCTGCAGAATTGATAAGGTAAAACCTATATTAACACCCACTACAGGTGGGACTTTAATCTCCTTGATAGGTTTTCATTCCAAAAAATGCCACAAAAGTGCGCAAAAAAACTCTGGTGCTTTACAGACTCTAATAGTAAATTTTCTGCCCAGCTCTGGCATTTTTTGCAACATGTTTCAAAAGACGACCAGTAAATAAAACAAGCAGAAATAAAAATGTTCAATGTAGACAGCAGGGCGTTTTTATTATAGAAGTCTATGGGACACCTCTACAGTAGTTTTTTTTCAGCGTTTTTAGAAAACAAAAAACGTCCGTTCTGTGCAGTGGAGACATAGCCTTATTGTTTATCTGTTTTGTTAAAATATGTAAAATAGCATGTTTTAGAGCAGTCTGTTGTGTTTTGTCATATGCATTTACCGTGTATAAAATAAAAATAAGAAATTATCCCAAAGAGATGCTGGTTATGCACTATAATCTGTATGCCAGTGTTGCAGCATTTTAGTACTCCGTTCTGTGTATTTAAAGGGGTTTCCCATCTCACACTTCAAAAGGACATTGATGCATTTGGATGTTCTTGTAACTTGAATTGAAATGAATATGGTGACCGCACAGGCATGGCCACTTCTCTGTTCAGAGGTGGGACCTGCACCTCTCAGGGTGAGATAACCTCTTGAAGGGACTGTTGATTTGACAACATAATGATGTGCGGCGTTATATCCAGTCAAGAACCTGTGGAATCGTTTCCATATTGGGTGCAAATTATTAGAATACAATTCGGGTGTAATTACACAAGCAAAAAGAATCTCCCCGCCCCCGATTTTGCATTAATCATCGAAATACAAAAACGCACAAAATCTGTAGTGTATTTTCTCTTTGAAAAAAATATTGGGAATTTAACTTAACTCAATACACAGATTTCGATACATTTTAATGATGTGGATTTACATCATTCAGTAGGGCTAATACACATCCAATCTCCTGAAGTTTTTTCTGCGCTGCATATATGCAGAAAATGTATAGATAATTGACCTCCCCTCCTGTTTTTTTAAGTATTGCGTAAGCCATTATGCAAAACATTAATCAAAATGTACCGGAATTCAAATGAAAATAACAATGTACTTTTTTCAGCCGAGTTTGTATTTGTTGCTTGTACATAAAGCTAGGGCATTATGGTAACTTTGGGTTGTGGTAGAAACAGGTAAACAAAATAGTTACCATCTCAGTGTTCCTTTTTCGGGAAGACAGAGTCGCAAATGACTTAAATGGGTTGTCTCACTACAAGAATTGCTTTTTATGTTAAAGATCTTGCAAAAACAAGTCACTTTGAAATATATGTCCATTAACAGTGTCCTACCTATTCTGAGATATCCCCCCTTTTATGGGCTGCATCAGCTCCTCAGGTCGCTATAGCTACAGACCTGTTTGATCTCTCCTGATAGGCTGCCAGCAATGGTTGCTATAGCTACAGACCTGGCCTCTACTGTAGAAGCCAGTAAACACGCCCCTGAATTCAAAATGAAACCAAGAAAACAGGACTGAGGTAAAATGATTCAATGTAGTGAGACAACCCCTTTTAAGATGATTTTGAAATTCTTCTGTTGGTCAGTTTTTCTCTCTATAGGGAAACATTGATGTTGCATGACGATGCACTGTCATAACTCATGATTTTGCTGTGATAGTCATGCAGTCACAATGTAATCCCAACCCAACTGGTAATTGCCAGTTCAATATAGAAACTGAAATGAATTATGTTGCAAGCACAGTCTATTCAATGTTTTTAAAGAAAATTATTTGATTTCCTACAACAGATCATCATGACAGATAGCATTTTTGGCACTGGAACAGATCAGTGGGTGTGCCCCAATGATAGACAACTAGCCCTCAGAGCCAAGTAAGTTTTTCAATCTTGTCAGATTCTAGTGGAATGAATATACAGTACCATAACACTTTTTCAAACCTGTTACTGTTAATCTTATTGTTGACCTCATTTTTTTTTCTTGCTGCCGTTCTTAATATTCATCATCTAAATTTTCACTGATTACAATCCAACTCGAGTGCACAGTAATGCTGACAATTTTTTTTTCTCCGTGGCTGTGCTGTATATACCATTTGTTCATGTCTTTTATCAAGTAACCTGCAGCTATTTCATGCTGCCTGTCGTTCGGGCTGCATAAAGTAGCTGACAGGTTTAAGCGACTGCCGGTGCATGTGACTGGTAGCGTAGATTCCTTTTTTTACACGGCAGTGGACAAATACAGGCCGGTTTGCCGGCCGGTATTTGTCCGGTTTTGCGGCCGTCCCCACGGCCGCGGGGGGGACGGCTTTTCTCTGCGATGAGTGGAGAACAGCCCTCCCCCCTCCCATTGAGATGCACATGTTCCATCCGGAAACCGGACGGAAGATTGTGCATGCTCAATGTGACCGGCGACAAAACCGCCGGGCGGAAAACCCGTGCAGTGGGGACTGCTGCACGGGTTTTCCATAGAGCACAATTGTGCTAGTTTTCGGCCGGTTTTTCAGGCGGTCTGAAAAACCGTAAACCAGCTGAAAAATCGTCCGACAACCTGTGCAGTGGGGACATGCCCTAGCAGTTATCTCTTCTTAGGGTGCTTTCACACAGCGCAGTTTTGGTGCAGTTTTAACTGAGTTCCAATTAAAGTGCCTTTATTACCAACAAGCTTTTTGCAATTATCTAAATTGTTTGGAAAAGGAGTAATCAATTAGTGTGTTTGTAATCCACAAGAATTCACACACAGTCATTGATTACTTACTTGAAACACCTTTCTGAACAATTTAGACAACTGAAAGAAGCTTGCTGGTAATAAAGGCAGTTTATATGGAGCACAGTTAAAACTGCACCAAAACTGCGCTGTGTGAAAGCAACCTTAGTGCAGTTTTAACTGAGCTCCAATTAAACTGCCTTTATTACCAGCAAGCTTCTTTCAGTTGTCTAAATTGTTCAGAAAGGTGTTTCAAGTAAGTGATCAATGACAGTGTTTGAAGTCTTGTGGATTCCAAACACACTGATTACTCACTTTCCAAACAGGTTAGATAAGTGAAAGAAGCTTGCTGGTAATAAAGGCACATAATTGGAGCGCAGTTAAAAACTGCACCAAAACTGCGCTGTGTGAAAGCACCCTTACTCTAAAAACCTTATTGAGAAGAAAATAAAGGAGGAATGTTTTAATAAAAGTAATATTAAAAAATACCTATCAAAATATAATGAGCAAAAAATTAAGAGTTGGGTAACCACTAATGTAATCCATACAGCAATGGTTTTCAGATGATTTTTCAGAACGTTATCGGTTTTGAAACCGTATGAAAACCGACTGTCAACCATCCCTGTAGATGTCAATAGAAAATCCGCCCAGTAGTGTGAACTGCTTGGTTTTCTGCTGGGCAGATTTTCACACTGCTGGTGTTTTGAAAAACTCATAACATGCACAATCTTCCACACGTTTTTTTGGTGAAAGGTGCTCAATTCAATGGCTAAAGGTGGACAGACAAACACGCAAACCATGTAAAGAACAGTCCCCTAAAACCATCAAAAGACAATGAAATACCAGCCGGATTCTTAAAACTAATCCGACTGGCATTTTACACTTGATGTGTGGATACCCTTGTTTTATTTAACACCCCGCAATTGCACTAAAAGCTGCCACTGGATCATTCTAGGTGCTGTACTACCACTTTGGAAAGCACTGCAGTAGATCCTTGCTTCATCGAGGTTACCTACTGCAGCTTTAATCAGTTATAATATTATTGGTCCTACCTCTATGTTTTAATTAATTCTAACTATTCCAATCTTGGATTTCTGCAAAGCAAGGGGCTTACTGTCATAATTGGTTTTAGTTTACCTTGTATATGATAATTACAACAGTTGTAGTAGTACAATATGCTAAATAAAGTAACCTGGGATTAGCTTGACCCGAGCAATTATAATTACTGACAGCTAATTATATGTTTTCATGGAACGCTTAACCTTGTTTCTGTTCAGTCTTTGAGTTGGTTAGAAATGAACAGAATAATGAGAAAAGAGCAATGTCATTATATGAGGCATCTGTAAAATGGGTTTTCTCACTGTCGGCTTTGCTGGCATGATTTATCATCACTCATTTTTTTTATATTTGTTCTTTTTTTGCGCTTTCATTCTTCATTTTTTATTTTTTCATTTAGACCAGCAATTGCTATATAAAAAACAGAACAACAGTAGATGAGAACATAGATAAAAAAATGCCTGCAATAAAGGGCCTATTTTACAAGACTGTTACAAATAAAAAAATGTGGTTCTACCTATGTATGGCTAGAGAATAAACAAACTTGGTTGCTTTAGAAAACATGGCCATGACTAGTCTTTATTCTCTACTAGTATTTGTATCCTGACTGTATTCACAACTATTTATATTTTGTGCTGTAAATGGGATAAAAAACGGCATAAAATAATCATATTGGTTTTTTGTGTGGGTGGAATTACAAAACGGTGCAATATAATGGTCCTAATAAAACTAAGGTAATTTTAACAAGAGTAGTAATAAAGAAAAATTATATACTATGCATTATAAATGTAAGTAAACACAGGGATATAATAGCCCCTAGCTTCTAAACAGACACTAGAAGTGGCGTCATTGACTGACGCATTTCACATGATGAACACCGGCAACCGTGTTGTGCCTTTTGATTTGGGTCATGCTGAATATCAGTGATTTGATTCAGGTTGGTCCAAACCAAATTTTAGCAGAATTTAATGATAAATTGTCCCTAGTCCTAACACTAAAGTTGTAGTTTGAATTAGAATTCTGGTTGGGGTTATGGGTTGGAGTTTCAGCTGAGTTTTGGGTTGAAGTTGGCGTAGTTACATTTAACCCCATGTAGTTCGGAGGCATTTGGCCGCTGCAGGTGCTTACCAGGGGAGGTGCTTTTCCAGAACACTAATTTTTCCCCATAGACATTAATGGGATTAGGGTTCGAGATTTCACAAATCCCATATATTTTGACGAGACAAGCTCAGACAAACTGCTGTTCAATCGAACAGAGAACTATTCAAACTACACTTACCAGCAAAGTGCACTTGTCTAATGGTACCATTTTTCTGAGTAACTAGAACAGGAGACAGGGATAAGTGTCATAAGAAGATAACATGAACTGCCTTATAACTAGTAGAGATTGATGATTAGTCTTGTCTATTTTAAGATTGGATTTACTATTTTGAAACGTATTTCTTAAAGACGTGATGTCACTTCTTTTACATGTCTTGAGTTTTGCTCAACGTTTTATTATTTAGTTGTGTTTGGTCTGTCAAGTAAAACCTTTGATATGAATTGTGGCACCAGAAATGCACTATTGTAATGCTCTTATTAAACTTTAACTACATTTTCAGGCTACATGCAGGCTGGTCAGTACATACTTACCAAACAGACAAGCAGAGGAAGAATCAGTCTCTTGACCAAGATGAGATCGAGTCAATCCTCCAAGTCATTAGAAGAGCCGAGAAAGTAGATACATTGGAACAACAGAGAATTGGGTATGTCTAGGATTTTAAGGGTATCATTTGTGCAGATTATAACATATATCAATATAGGAGCTGAGTTAAGTAATTATGTTACCATTTTTTAACATTTTTATGTAATAATAGTATATGAGGGTAAATGTCTACTTTTTGTGTTGCCAGGTAAAGACTGATCAGCCATACCATAATGCCTTATGTGGTGTAGCTCCCTCTTACACTGCCAAAACATTTATGACCATATGAGTCGTGCACTCCACAAGGACTTGAAAAGTGCCCTGTGGTATCTGGCACCTAGATGTTGGCGACTTGTGAACAGAACCAATTCAAATACGGACCAATAACCAAAATTAGGGGAGGAATTTAAAGATAAGCAAAGCAACCCAAAAAAAACAACCACCAAAGCCCTCCATATATATAAAAACCAAACACGTAAAACAAACTTTATTGTAAGTAATTAACAAAAACAACCTGAATATAAAGGCAGTAGTACAATATGTAACATCCCAGGTAGGTAGCCAAGCTATATGCTCCTATAAAAGATTTGAGATGAGTATATAACAAAAGTACAAATATTCCTATAGGAATGACAAAATGTACACAATTACCCCTCTCCTCTAGTCATTGTTTTGTATTGAAGCGAACAGAGAGGTGGCCTTGAATAAGCAGCAAATTGTGTTCACTTCAATGGGAGCTCCATTTACAGCCAAGCACACTTAAAGGGGATGTATTGCTTCATCTGTTTGGCTGTTTTCTTGTAGCTTGATTTTCTCAGTTCCTCAAATCCAGGGGCGTTTCTTCCCCACCGAGCTGGGTGTTTGCTAACTGAAGGGGGATGACATCATCCCCCCCCTTTACTGTTCATGCTCGCTCCTGAGTCAGTGTGCTCTCCCCCCTCCTCTGTCTGAGTCCACATGTCACTGTGTGGTTCCACTCCCTATGCAGTCTTATTTTGTAAGAGCTGTTTATATACCATAGGCCTGCATATAGTCTATACTGTCTTCTATGAACTCAGAGCACTGATCTCTTCTCTCACAGCTGGAGGTTTGTTACAGTTGAATCCAGTCTTCTATGAACTCATCCAGAGCAGCACAGATCTCTCTCCCTTCTTCCTATGTTTACAGGCAGGAGCATTAGGCACCGAGGCACAATTCTGCTGTTTTCTGATTGTAGAAGCAGCTGCAGTGTTACTGTGCAACTCCTGGCTGTGCAGAGTGAAATGTTGCCGGCCCCCTTATTCTGAGTGAGAGAGGCAGGAATGCTCGCTCCCGTGAATACGACCGGGGGCCAGACAGAATGTAAATTAGTAGAGCCATCAGCCAATGAAATGAAAGGAGGTGGAATCCGACCGGCACTGGGGAACAGTGTTTACAGAAAATGAAGATAAGGCAGACTGTGAAAACAAGACAGCTTTGCAAATGACATCCAATTGCAAAGTTGCTTGTTTCCACTGTGCACTTATTCTGCAGACCATTTAATGTAATGATACAACCCCTTTAATTGGTTGTACCTGGAGCTTCCATAAATGTAAATTAAGAGAGCAGTGGATGTACGGTCACTTCTCTGTTTGCTGTGACTGCAATTGAGGGTGGTGAGGGGAAAGGGAACTTCCATTCTCGAGTTAGATGTGGCCTTCAAAGGTGGCACCTATATGTGTCAGACAGTTATGGCATTTCTATGACACTTTTCTTGGATCAGATTGAGATCTAGCAATTTTGATGTCTAACACCTTGAAATCTTTTTTATAAGTCTGTGCAGCCCCATATACCACAGGATGTGATGCCATGGGTGTTCTGTAATTTTCAGTCATGACCAACATTAGCTTTTTCAGCAGATATTGCAATATCAGCTCGTCCTTGGGCTGGGACCAAACTCTATGTTTCCAGTTTACTGGCTGTCCTTTCTTGGAACACTTTTGATAGGTACAAAGCGCTACATAAAGGGAACATGACCCGCTGTTTTAGAGATGCTCTAACCCAGTCAGCTAGTCATCACAATTGGATCTTGTCAAAATTGCCCAGATTCTTATAGTTACCCATTTTTTCCTGCTGGCATCACATCAGCTTCAAGAAATGACTGTTCGCTTGCTGTCTAATATATCCCACCCTTTAAAAGGCTATTGCAATAAGACAATTAAAGGGAAGTTCCCATCTTAACAATTTGTTTTAAACATATAGGCAAAGGTATATAAAGACTATTACCAAATACACTGCTGTTATGATTTTGCTTCTCTTCAGAACTAGCACAGTTCTCATTTCCTTCTTGTGTACACAAGCTTCCCTAGGTACTGACAACCTGTCTCCACTCTAACAGCCCTGACTGGGGTAGTGACTTCCCCACCTTCTAAGTCTTGATGTAACAAGAGCTTTTTTGTGTTACGTACTGAAAAACTTTAACCCTTTAGAGCTTTGTAGGCTTCTGCCCTGTTATCAAAACCTCTCCCTCCTACTAGTATCATTCTAATAGGCTCAGCTATGAGTAGCAGGGGTAATATGCCAATCACTACTGTAGACCCCACCCCCCAGCCTTCACAGGAAGTGGGAGCCTAAGCTGGCTGTGAAAGCAGGCTCTGTGAAACAGCACGGTGAGAACACCCCTTTAATGTTATTCACTTCACCTGTCATTGGTTTTAATGATATGGCTGATCAGTGCATGTACTGCTTTTAATACAGCAGTTATCAGCATAAAGGCACATTGTAGGCTGTAATATATTGACATGCTTCTCATTTTCCGTCTTTATGTTTGCAGTTTTCTATCTGTTTTCTTGCATTTTATAACTGCACAGTTGATCAAGCTAAAATAACTTAGAGAAAAGTAAAAAAAATATGATGCACATATAAATCTAACTGTTCAAACAATGCTTCTTCGCTGCCATCTCCTGGTGGAACAAGGAATTTCAACCGAGGATATATTTTGGTGTTTCCTCTGTTATTTTGTACCTTAAGAAATTTATTATGTTTTTTTCCCATGATTTAATTATAGAAGACAAATAAACAATACATTGACATTTATTAATTCACTCTAACAACAGATAACATTGATGGTATGACCTCTTTGCTCTCCAATAGCTCATCACAGACCTGATGTATGGGATAATGCAAAAGTTTTGGGCAGTCTTGGAAAAAAAGGTGCAAAAAAAGAAAGCGTTAGGGTGCTTTCACACAGTGTGGTTTTGGTGCAGTTTTCTTTCAGTTATCAAAATTGTTCAGAAAGGTGTTGGAGTATGTTCACACGGCGTGTTTGAAATACGTATTTTGGTACATATTACGTACCAAAATACATATTTAACACTGTTCCAGTCAGATCTTATTGATTTCAATGGAAAATACATACCATGGTTCACATAACATGTATTTTACATACGGAATTGTATTGCGGTTTTCGGATGCATACAAAAAAGTGACATGTTAATTCTTGATCCGTTTTACATATTATAATTCCCATAGGAAACAATTGGGTGCATTTTTGGAGGCCAAAAAATGTATCCAAATATGTACCACTCTTTCTGGTACGTATTTAGATGCGTTTACGTGCCTTAAATATGCATTTGGTCCAAATTTAAGTTAATTTAAAAGAAAATGAAATGAAAATGAAAACGCAATGAAATACGTATTTAAATACGTATCTAAATACGCATTACAGATGCATACAGGTGAGTTTTTGGAATGCAGATGTTGGACTGATTTCAATACATTATCTTACGTATTGAAAAAACATATCGGACACGCCATGTGAACCTACCCTTTAAAGTGAGTTATTAACCGCACCAAAATCGCATTGTGTGAAAGCACCCTTTAAATAAATAAATAAATAAATAAACTAGCAACACTTCTTATCAATGAACAAAATCCAAAGAGAATAAACAAAAGAGAAATCAACATCAAATCAATACTTGCTGTGACCACCTGGAAAATAGGGCACCCTTCCCTTCATCCCTCCAAAATTTAAAATACCTTGCTATGACCTGACACAAGGCGCCTGTGGCTGCACCCACTTCGGCCAAGTGGAATGGGAATAAAAATACAAGTGAGCCATCTATTTGTGAAGGTGCGGTGTAAGTGACATGTAATCTTAAAGGGGTTTTGCCACCATGTAATGTCTAAGTGGGATGCTTAGAAATCATAAGTTAGGCACTTTCCTATATGCATGTCATTAAAAAAAGTGTAAGGTGCCACAGCTGCAGCCTTTCTTACCTTCTCATAGTTTACAGCTGGTTGTCATTGGATCTGACCAGTTCCTAGCCACCTTCTTATCTGGCCGCGCTTGCGTGGTGCAGTCTTCTTCCTCTGAAGCCTCTCAGGAGCGAGCACAGTCTGACATGCGCAGTAGCTCCCCTCCTGGCCAGGACAATCTGTCGGTTCCTCACTTCCCCCCTCCTTCCTGCTCGCACAGAATCTTCAATGACTGTGCTTTGATTGAGTGGGGGGAAGAGCTGGCTGCTCTCCAAATTCTTCTGCCGTCCTCCCATTCATTTTATAGTGAATCACGGAGCCTCTCACACTCCCTCATCCTACATTGTACACGCACTATGTGCTGGGGCAGTCAGGCTTCTCCTATCATTCCTCACCCTCCAACAACTAAGATACATAACAGGTGCTTGCTGTCAGTAAACATTGGGTGATAGAGTTGACATCTTTACTTGGATTTATCACCCAATTGTCACTGACAAACAAGCAGCTATCACCCAAGATAAGATGTCAACTCTATCACTCAACGTTCACTGACAGCAAGCACCTGTTATATCTCTTAGTTTACACACAAATTACACTGAAAGCCAGCAGCTTTTACTTCTGTTCTAGTGGTGTTCACCCAAATTCTACTGACCACAGGCAGAGATCTTTACTCAACTACAAGGACAAATGTCAGCTTCAAGCAAAGATCTCTGCCTGCTGTCAGTGACGTGAGTGAAAACAACTGGGGGAGAAGCAATCAGCTTTGAGAGAAGACCCTGCTCAACCAGTATCTAACTTGGGCTTGTAGTGTAGTGGTAGGGCTTTGGTTTTACAAGGAAGGGGTTTGGAGTTCTAGTCCCTTACGGAGTATTTTATTTTTTCCCCTAAATTCTACACATATGTAGAGAGACCTAAAATATATATGTCAATCTCTATAATGATATATAGACACATACATAGCTCCCATATATCATGTCTCATCCCCCAGAGTATATGCATTGTATCACATATGTTGGAAGTGCTTGGTGTGACTGTGAGGATGGGACACTATATAGGGGAGCTTTGTGTTTGTATATAAATAAAATTATAGATATCTACACATATATTTTCATATCTTTACATATGTGTACAATTTATAAAAGAAAATAAAAAAAGCTACTGATGGAGCTTGAACTCCTAACCTCTCTCTTGCAAAGCTGAACAGCTAAGCACTACACTACACATACAGCTTGTACAAACACTGTTGAATCCTTATGTTATGAACTACTGAGGAGTTCATGATGCAGAGGCTGAAGAATAGGTATTCACCCTCGAGAATGAGCACGTGATGATGTCATAAGGAGGCGGGGCTTGCATTAGATCTGAGGAACAGTATGCCCTCTTTTCAAAGTAGCAGCTTAAGGACTGGACCTGTGAGGAGGGGAATCAACCTCTTGGCAAAACCCCTTTAATTCTGCCGTTATTTTTCTTTAATTTTGCTTTGCTTCACCATTTTTTACAACTGATAACTTGTTTATTTTTCCATCTATGGAGTTAAATAAGGATTGTTTTTGTTGCATAAAGTGTTGTCTTCATTGGTTCCATTTTTGGGTACCTGTGACTTCTTTTCATACTAATTATTTGGAAGACAAAGCAACCAAAAAAACTCAAAATTGGGACTGCGTAATTCTTGATGGCATTTACAGTGCAAAATAAATAAGGTTATTTATTTATAGATTGGACTTTTGCAGACACAGTAATATTAATTATGCTTGGTTTTCTTTTTTATTTGAAAAGTGGGAAAATATGGTGTTTTTAAACTTTTATTTTATATTTTTAAAACTTTTTATATTTTTTAACTTGCATTTTTCAACCCTTTAGGGTACTTGACCACTTGAAGGCATGATCACTTGTACATCTCAGTAGCTAAATGGGTAGGATCGGGCTCATCGCTGGTCAGGGTCCTAAAATAACTGGGTCATGGGCCTTTTGTGTTACATTTTTTACAACAGGGCTGGGTCCACACAGAATTTTTCATAATAAACTGTGGCATGCACTTTTTCAGATAAAAAAACACGCCTGTTCCTGTCACTTATCTTTCACATAAATTATGGACATCACCTAAGCAGTACAATGTAGAATAAAAAAAGGTGCTGACAAACTTGCCCCTTCTAAGCCACATTTATGCACGATAGTGTATTATCTCTAAATAATAGTCTTACAGTTACCAAATAGTACTCTTATAAATGGACCAAATATGTCATACATACAGTGCCTTGCAAAATTATTCGGCCACCCTTAAGTTAATACTTTGTAGCGCCACCTTTTGCTGCTATTACAGCTGTAAGTTGCTTGGGGTATGTCTCTATCAGTTTTGCACATCGAGAGGCTGAAATTCTTGCCCATTCTTCTTTGAAAAACAGCTGGAGCTCAGTGAGGTTGGATGGAGAGCATTTGTGAACAGCAGTTTTCTGCTCTTTCCCCAGATACTTGATTGGATTCAGGTCTGGACTTTGACTTGGCCATTCTAACACCTGGATACGTTTATTTGTGAACCATTCCATTGTAGATTTTGCTTTATGTTTGGGATCATTGTCTTGTTGGAAGATAAATCTCCGTCCCAGTCTAAAGTCTTTTGCAGACTCCAACAGGTTCTCTTCCAGAATTGTCCTGTATTTGGCTCCATCCATCTTCCCATCAATTTTAACCATCTTCCCTGTCCCTGTTGAAGAAAAGCAGGCCCAAACCATGATGCTGCCCCCACCATGTCTGACAGTGGGGATGGTGTGTTCAGGGTGATGAGTTGTGTTGCTTTTGCGCCAAACATATCGTTTTGTATTGTGGCTAAAAAGTTCAATTTTGGTTTCATCTGACCAGAGCACCTTCTTCCACATGTTTGGTGTCTCCCAGGTGGCTTGTGGTAAACTTTAAACAACTTTTTATGGATGTCTTTGAGAAATGGCTTTCTTCTTGCCACTCTTCCATAAAGGCCAGATTTTTGCAGTGTACGACTGATTGGTGTCCTATGGGCAGACTCTCCCACCTCAACTGTAGATCTCTGCAGTTCATCCAGAGTGATCATGGGCCTCTTGGCTGCATCTCTGATCAGTCTTCTCCTTGTTTGAGATGAAAGTTTAGATGGACGGCCGGGTCTTGGTAGATTTGCAGTGGTCTGATACTCCCATTTCAATATGATTGCTTGCACAGTGCTCCTTGGGATGTTTAAAGTTTGGGAAATCTTTTTGTAGCCAAATCCGGCTTTAAACTTCTCCACAACAGTATCAAGGACCTGCCTGGTGTGTTCCTTGGTCTTCATGATGCTCTCTGCTCTTTAAACAGAACCCTGAGACTATCACAGAGCAGGTGCATTTATACGGAGACTTGCTTACACACAGGTGGATTATATTTATCATCAGTCATTTAGGACAACATTGGATCATTCAGAGATGCTCACTGAACTTCTGGAGTGAGTTTGCTGCACTGACACTAAAGGGGCCGAAAAATATTTAGAGATGGGCGAATTTCCCCAAATTTGGTTCGTTCACTTCGCCGAATTTCCCGATAAAAAATAACTTCGTTCCGAATTACTTCGGGACGAATCACGTAAAAAAAACAGCTATTTCCAGGCTGCACCGAGCCTGCAGGGTGCTGTAGAACGTTGTGCCCTGCTTAAATATGCAGAGGGAGCTTGGTTTGGTCTTCAGACAATGTTGTGTTTTAGTATGACACGCAGATGACTGCTGCCGCTCTTAGAATCGCTTCACTATAAAATTCCCTGGGCACTAAAGAGGGCAAAAAACTGAAGGGGGAATGTAGCCTGATAAAGTCATGGCAGCGACAGCTGGAAAAAAACAAGCTGAGAGCTCAGGTGGCAATATCAGTGACAGAGTGTGGAGGTGACGGTGGCAGCCACAGCAGCATGAGGTCAGAGAGTGGCACAATGACATTCTGGAGGGGGCATAAACAGGAGTAGGCCACAGAGTTGCACAAAGACAGTGTGTAGGTTACGGCAGCAGCCACAGCAGCAGCATGAGGTCAGACAGTGGCACAATGACACAGTGTGTAGGTCACGGCAGCAGCCACAGCAGCAGCATGAGGTCAGACAGTGGCACATAACACAGTGTGTAGGTCACCGCAGCAGCCACAGCAGCAGCATGAGGTCAGACAGGGGCACAATGACACAGTGTGTAGGTCACGGCAGCAGCCACAGCAGCAGCATGAGGTCAGACAGTGGCACAATGACATTCTGGAGGTGGCAAAAACAGGAGTAAGCCACAGAGTGGCACAATGACAGAGAGTGGAGGTCACGGCAGCAGCAGCATGAGGTCAGACAGTTGCACAATCACATTCTGGAGGTGGCAAAAACAGTAGTAGGCCACAGAGTGGCACAATGACAGAGAGTGGAGGTGACGGCGGCAGCAGCATGAGGTCATATAGTGGCACAATGACAGAGTGTGGAGGTGGGTGGCAATACCAGTCCCTGGTAAAGATGGTTGGTGGCAGATGGAGAAACTGTCAGCAGATGTGTGGCATGAGGTGGGTGGCGGCATCAGAATAGTGGCTGAGGCAGGAGGTTTGAACCCAGACTCATTTCTCACAGTTTGGGTGAGGCGTCATGGCCGATGTAGTCTGACGCCTAAGGCATTGGTGTGTGGAAATCCTGGCCGATCCACGCCTGATTCATCTTGACAAAGGTCAGTCATTCCACATTTCTCGTGGACAAGCGGGTTCTCCTTGGGGTAACGATGGCTCCCGCCGCACTGAACACCCGCTCTGATGCCACACTACTGGCCGGGCAGGACAGCTTCTCCACTGCAAACTCGGCAAGTTGCGGCCACACATCCAGTTTGGCTGCCCAGTAGTCCAGTGGATCTTCTAACTGGGGTGGCAGAGTGCTTTCCAAGTAGGCCACCACCTGTTGGTTCAGGGTCTGCTCCAGGTCCTGCTGCTGCTGCTGGCGACTGCCCTCCTCACTAGGCGGGTGAAGGAAGCTGCTCATCAGTGACTCCAGACTTAGGTTGCTGCTGATGGAGCTGGTACTGCTCCGACCCCCCCCACCTTCCCCCAGCAGCCGTGGCAGTAGTACGTGAGCGCTGAAGAACCCCCTGGTCAGACCTGTCAAAGGAGGGACGATGCCGCACATAGGCAGCAGCCAACTGACTACGGAGGATTTCCCTATAGTATTTGAGTTTGTCCTCACTCTCAATAGCTGGGAAAAAGGCTCCCACTTTGGACCGGTAGCGAGGGTCCAATAGGGTGGAGAGCCAGAAGTCATCCCTCTGCCGGATGCTGACTATACGGCTGTCACTAGCCAGGCAAATCAGCATGCTGCGGGCCATCTGCACAAGTGACTCCGAGGGGCTCCCTGCCTCCATCTCCACTGTATACTGCCACGGTGCTTGCGGGTCATCTGCCTCGTCTTCCTCATCTCCATCTACCTCCTCCAGTTGCTCCTGCTCCTCCTCTCTTGTCACCTGGGTAGAAAATCCACTCATTTCACCAGACAATGCTTCTGCTCCAATGTCCTCCTCCTCCATTTCAGTCCCCACCGGACTCATGTGGCCGCGAGATGTAGTCGCCACGTCTCCAGTCCCCTGCCCAGACAGATTTTTCAGCATCTGTTCCAGGACATGAAGCAGTGGAATGACGTTATTCATCCCGTAGTCCTGGCGACTGACAAATAACGTGGCCTCCTCGAATGGCCTCAACAAATGGCAGGTGTCACGCATGAGCTGCCACTGGCTGACATCAAAGTTACACAGGGGAGTACTCCTGTCCGCCTGGATCATCAAAAAATCGTTAATGGCCTTTCTCTGTTCATACAGTCGGTCCAACATGTGTAGGCTGGAAATCCAACGGGTGGAAACATCACATATCAGAGTGTGTTGGGGGAGGCCGTTCTGCCGCTGCAACTCGAGGAGGGTGTTCCTGGCTTTGTAGGAATGGATGAAGTGCATGCACAGTTTCCTGGCCATTTTCAGAATCTTCTGAAGATCGGTGGAAGACTTCAGGAACCTTTTCACAACCAGATTGAACATGTGCACCATGCAGGGCGCATGGACCATCCCTCCTCGGTGCAGCGCAGACACCATGTTCCTCCCATTGTCTGTCACCATGGTTCCGATTTGCAGTTGGCGCGGAGAAAGCCACACATCGATTTCTTGCTGCATGACGCGGAGCAGTTCCTCCCCTGTGTGACTTCATTCGCCGAGGCAAGCCAGGTGTAGAACTGCGTGACACCGCTGTGCCCTACACATGTGGTATGATGGAGCAGTACTTGTGGAGGCTGAGATGGTGGTGGTGGAGGAGGAGGCGGACATTGGCGCAGGAGCCGCAGTTTGACAACATGGAGGAGAAAGCGGCGTCTCCTGTCCAAGTTGTTTGTGTGCCTGGGCAGGAAGCACATTCACCCAGTACTGGCCCTGACCATAGTTACTGCTCCAGACGTCCACGCTGCCGTGCACCTTGGAACAAACCGATTGCCTTTTTGGAAAAGAAATTACAGCTTGGAACTCTCCATCTCAGCTCGGCACAAGCCATTAGTTTTCTGAACAGTGCAGAGTCCACCATTTGGAAAGGGAGGGACTGCAGTACCAACAACTTGGACAGGAGCATGGTCAGCTGCTGCACCTTAGGATGGTTGGATGCATACTGTTGTCTCTTTGCAATCGCCTCGCTGAACGACTGCTGGCGCCATGAGTAGCGAGGATCAGGAGCATCTGGACCGGGAGATGATGTCAAAGAGAAACAGCTCCCTTCTGCAGAGGTGGTGTAGCCTTGACTGGCTGCAATGGCATGCGTGCCACTGGGCGCTGCTGTTGCTGCGGCGGCAGGATGGACCACCACATCTGAGCCCCGTTTCTCCCAGGCCACCGGATGGTGATGCTGCATGTGTTGACGCAGGGCTGTGGTGCCAACGTTAGCTCCCTGGCCACGCTTCACTTTCTGCCCACAGATTCTACATATACCCATATTCGGCTCCTCCGGTGTCTTAGCAAAGAACTGCCACACCGCCAAGTATCGGATTTTACCATCACTGAGTGACTACTGCCGCCGCTGTCTCGCTGAGCCCCTGTGCCGCTACTTTTTTGGACCTGCGAAGCAGGTTTTTTACCCCGTGGCCGCTTGGCTCCTGACCTCACACTGCTGCTATCCTGCTGACGCACGGCCACACAACCCACTTGCTGTCTGCGCCGCTGCCTGAGGCGCAAGTTGACGCCCTCTTCTCCTGACGATGATGAAGCCCTTGCCTCACCCGGCTCCCAAGTGTGGTCAGCTACATCATCATCTATTTGTGTTTCATCGTCACTGCTGTCCTCATCACCAGTCTTGGTATGCAGAGGCTGACCCCTCACAACATGACCTCCCATGCCACTCTCAACATCTATACTTTGCCGCCTAACTGCAAGAAGCAGGGGATATTGGCCCCATTTCTTCGCTGCCAAGTAGCTGCTGACTGCCCTCCTCAAATTGTTCATCCTCGCTATATAGTGGCGCTGAGCCCAGACCACATAGTAGATCTCTGGCTGAGGCAACCGGATGGGACAGAGGCGGGTTAAGTACAGGTGAGGGCCGCTGACCTGCTCCCGGGCCATTCCAACTAAGGGTTGTGTCTGACGTTCCCACCGACTCTTGGCTGGGGTTGTCAGATGTCATCTGGGAGGAAGTGGATGACCTAGTCAACCAATCAAGAACCATTGGGTTGCTAGTCAGTACATGGCCGCTAGATGACAGCGGCAGTTGTGGCCTCACCGAGTGACCCCTGCTGCGACGTCCCCTTGCTGTGCTGCGACCTGGGCCTGGAATGTTTGTTCCTCTGCCACTCGCAGGTGAAGAGCCTGCCACCTCTCTGTCTGACATACTGTTTGTTCTAAAATGTACAGACACTGTTTGATGAAGATATCTGTATATGATAAATACACACCCTGTATTTGACTCCAAATGAACCCAGTAACAAACTTGGTAACCCTTGGATATAAATTGCGCTCCACAAATGGGCAGGAAAAATTGACTTGTATGTGCCGTTTAAAAACTCTGTGTATTTTACTGAATATAAAAGCACAAACAGGCTTAATTAACCTTTGGATATGAATTATGCTACAGAATTTCTTCTGTGGCGGTGAAAAACTTAGTTTCTTTTACTGAGTACAACTGCAGAACAACGCTTAATTAACCCCTGGATGTAAATTGCGCAAAAGAATTGAGCAACCGCAAACTACTAGCTTTGTAGCATGTTACAATTGCGTGTTTTCTACGCTACACAACAAGAGAAAAAATTGTAATTAACCTTCGCTTGTGAATTATGCTACAGGAAAATTGTAATTTTTGGCGGTGAAAAAGACGGTTTATTTTTGTCACCACAGCAGAAAAACAACGCTTAATTAACCCCTGGATGTAAATTGCGCCAAACAATTGAGCAACCACAAACTACAAGCTTTGTAGCGTGTTACAATGGCGTGTTTTCTACGCTACACAACAAGAGAAAAAATTGTAATTAACCTTCGCTTGTGAATTAGGCTACAGGAAAATTGTATTTTTGGCGGTGAAAAAGACGGTTTCTTGGAGTCACCACAGCAGAAAAACAACGCTTAATTAACCCCTGGATGTAAATTGCGCAAAAGAATTGAGCAGCCAAAAATGAAGTGGTATTTGTATTGTAAAAACGCTGTTTCTTTAAATGAATACAAAAGGAACTGGCTTAGATCCCCCTTGGATATTCAATGTGCTGTGAGCAGATAGGATTAAAATGTATATGCCGCTGCAGTGGACGCACTCTGGACTTCATCCAATACCCCAAAAAATCAGAAATAGAACATTAAGAGAAGCAGTCTCTGAGACAAGCTGAGACACCCCACAAAAATTGCTGTATAAAAATCAGTTCTTCATTAAGAGCTATCGCTATCACAATCAGCCGCAGCAGCACCTTCCCTGATCAGTACAGTGAGACGAGTGTGAGCTCCCAGCATCGCGCCCGGACTTATATAGTGCGGTGACGTCACAGAATCCCTCCCGTCTCTGATTGGCTTCATCTCTGAACATGTCATGCAGGCTATGCCCTTCTTCCTCCCAGAGTGCTTTGCCCCATGTAGCGCCATATGCTCGCAGCCATTTTATCAAAAGCACACTTCGTTCACCCGAAGTACCCCAAACTTCAACTTCGTTCAGAACCGAAGTTTTCCTGAAATTCTAAACGAATTCCACTTCGTTAGAATCAATTCGCCCATCTCTAATAATATTGCACGCCCCACTTTTCAGTTTTATTTTCTTTTTACAAAAGTTTAAAATATCCAATATATTTCATTCCACTTCACAATTGTTTCCCACTTGTTGATTCTTCACAAAAAACTTACAATTTTATATCTTTATGTTTGAAGCCTGAAATGTGGCAAAAGGTTGAAAAGTTCAAGGGGGCCGAATACTTTCGCAAGGCACTGTATACTGCTACTAAAAAATATATACTACAAAGGCAAAACCATCACTCGAAATAATACCACTCGAAAATATTCAGACCCCTTTAAGTTTTTTACTCTTTGGTTCATTGCAGCCATTTATTAATCATTAATGTACACTCTGCACACCCCCCCCCCCCCCATCTTGAAAGGGAAAAAAATGAAATGTAGATATTTTTCAAATTTATTAAACAAGAAAAGCTGAAATATTACATGGTCTTAAGTATTCAGACCCTTTGCTCAGTATTGAGTAGAAGCACCATTTGAGCTAGTGTAGCCATCAGTCTTCTTGATGCAACAAGTTTTTCACACCTGGATTTGGGGATCCTCTGCTTTTCTTTCTTGCAGATCCTCTCCAGTTCCCTCAGGTTGGATGGTGAACGTTGGTGAACAGCCATTTTCAAGTCTCTCCAGAGATGCTCAATTGGGTTTAGGTCAGGGCTGTGACTGGTCACAGAGTTGTTCTGAAGCCACTGCTTTGTTATTTTAGCCACAGTGATCTTGGGGTTCTTCTTTACCTCTCTTACCAAGGCTCTTCTTCTACAATTGCTTAGTTTAGTTGGACGGCCAGGTCAAGGAAGAGTTGTGGTCATTCCAAACTTCTTCCATTTAAGGATTATGAAGGCCACTGTGCTCTGAGGAACCTTGAGTGCTGCAGAAATTCTTTTGTAACCTTGGCAGATCTGTGCCTTGCCACAATTCTGTCTCTGAGCTCCTTGGGCAGATCCTTAGACCTCATGATTCTCATGTGCTCTGACATGCACTGTGAGCTGTGAGGTCTTATTTAGACAGGTGGATGCCATTCCTAACCAGGTCCACTCAGTTTAATTAAACACAGCTGGACTCCAATGAAGGAGTAGAGCCATCTCAAGGAGGATCAGAAGCAAATGGACAGCATGTGAGTTAAATATGAGTGTCACAGCAAAGGGTCTGAATACTTATGATATTTCAGTTCTTCTTGTTTAAAAAGTTTGAAAAAATATCTACATTTCTGTTTTTTTTTCTTTCAAGATGGGGTGCAGAGTGTACATTAGTGAGCAAAAAAATGAACTTTTTTTGATCTTACCAAATGGCTGTAATGAAACAGAGTGAAAAATTTAAAGGGGTATGAATACTTTCCGTATCCACTGCAACTGCTGACTGATTGTCAGCTTTGTGGGTCAGTATTATATAAGTAATATACATATATAACACTGTCCCACAGAACTGACTGTCAGTCTGCACTAGAACTATTCAATACTGGTGCTGACAATCTACAATGATCTAATATTGATCACTACTCTGGGTCACTATTATATATTTATAGTGCAGACTGAGCATCAGCTTTGTGGGTCAGTTTAATACATGGTTATTACTTGTATAATATTGATTAGCACTGTGGGTCAGTATTATATAACTGCAGACTGACTGTCAGCTCTGTGATGTGTCTCAGGGCTGCCAGACGTGTCACCACTAATAGACACAGCGTTGTTTCTGTTAATAGTTTCTACAATGCGGAGCTACTGTAGTGAGGGTGACAACTGGTTCGGGACAGCAGGCATTTTATCCGGGGCACAGGCTCGCGATTAAAACTGCCTAGCGCCGCCGCTGAAGGTTGGTGCCAGCTGTACACATCCTTGCTCCCCCTTCCTGATGGGCATGAGGTGCCACTCTAGGCGGTTGCTTACCTCTGACTTCCCATCATCCCAGCTCTGTGACCAACCTTAAACTTCCAAAACAACATCAATTCCTCTAAGTACACTTATATAAAGTTTTTGAAGAGACTTGGGAGGGTGGTTGGTCCAAACATCTTGGAGAACTAATCACAGATATTTTGTGGATGTGGGTTTGTTCTAATCCCTATGTCTCTTCATGTAATTCCAGATCGACTCAATTATATTGAGATCAGGTCCCTATGGCGGCCACATGATTACTTACAGGAATCAGGCCAAGGGTGGTCACAAGTAATATTTTGTTTTCACTTTTGTTCATTGATTTAGCATTTTGTTAATTATTAAATAAATAAATAAATATATAATATACAATTGTAATACACTTGTATTTTTGAATGCATTCTTTTACAATATTTTTACCACACCTGCTTAAAACTTTTGCCCAGTGCTGTATGTTAAATGATAGTGAGTTCTAATATCTATTAGACAGTGGGAGGTTAAACTTTTCACATGGATCATTGTTTTCAGAATGAAATGAACCCTAATCAGCCAGAAATGCATTACAGATAACTGATTATATGATAGGCCTAATGAGAGATGATGGACCATCAAGTATAGGATCCCAAAAATGGAATCTTTGGTTCTTCAGAGTATTAGGCTAAGTTCACATCTGGATTGGAAGCCTTCATTATAGATTCAATCCCAAAAAAAAAAGAAGCAAAAAAACAGTGGCAAAATAGAGTACAACATGCAATGCTATTTTGTCCAATCAAATGAAAGACTCCAGGATAAAAACCCAATAGTCAGTGGGGTCCATAGGTATCCTCTGTTTTTTCAGTTTTTTGTTTCCTATGACAAAACAGTAAAACAGACTATTACGTACTTCACTATTACATACTTCAGGAAATGAAATCAAGGTATCTAGTTGACCCTTTTGTACTTTTACTTGTAGACGCCTTGTGGAAAGACTAGAAAACATGAGAAAAAACGTGATGGGAAATGGGATGTCGCAGTGCCTGCTGTGTGGGGAGCACCTTGGAATACTGGGTACCACCTCTGTCTTTTGCCAAGACTGTAGAAAGGTAATTTAGGATACATATCTTTATAGCAGAGATATTGCATACCTCATATTAATTTGATTGCCCTTCTTTAGACTCCAGCTCTCTTGAGTTTGCAGTCCAGTTTTGGGCACAAGCCCTTAAAAAAAAAAATACCAGACACATTTGTACCAGTGCTTTATAAAAAGGTAAATTAATACTTCCTTCTCTAGAAGCAAAAGCATTTCCACTTATATGTAAATCTTTTGTTGCAGCAGACTAACTTATAGCATGGAATGTCAGTGTATTATCAACAATTTTACTTATTATTATTATTATTTATTTTAAAGCGCCATTGATTCCAGGGCGCTGTACATTCGAGGGGGTTACATACATTACATAAGTCAAACGAGTACAGTGATAAGGGATAATGACAATTGGCACAACAGAGGGAGAGAGGACCCTACCCGCGAGAGCTTACAATCTACAAGGAGGGGGAAAAAGACAGGAGGTGAGGGGCAGACATGTCTATGGAGAAGTAGTGACAAGTTTAGTGAAGGTTATAGGCAAGCCTGAAGAAATGGGTTTTCAGGTTGCTTTTGAAGCTGGTGAAAGTGGAGGAGAGTCTGATGTGTTGGGGCAGTGAGTTCCAGAGTGTGGGTGAAGCACGGGAGAAGTCTTGGAGACGGTTGTGTGAGGAGCTGATAAGGGGAGAGCAGAGGAGAAGGTCCTGTGAGGAGCGGAGAGTGCGTGGGGAGAGATATTTGGAAATTAGGGCAGAGATGTATGGAGGGAGAGGTCATGGAGAGCCTTGTAGGTCATGGTTAGTAGCTTGAAATGAATTCGCTAGGCAATGGGAAGCCAGTGAAGGGATTGGCAGAGGGGAGAGGCAGAGGAGTAGCGAGGAGAGAGGTGGATAAGACGGGCAGCAGAGTTAAGGATGGATTGGAGGGGAGCGAGGGTGCTAGCTGGGAGGCCACTGAGAAGGATGTTGCAGTAGTCTAGGCGGGAGATGACAAGGGCATAGACCAGCATTTTTGTAGTGTCATAGCCGAGGAATTAGCGGATGCGAGAGATGTTTTTCAGGTGGAGGCGGCAGGCAGAGGTGAGGGTTTGGAAGTGTGTTTGAAAGATAAAGCAGAGTCTAGGATTACCCCAAGACAGCGGACTTGTGGGATCGGTGAAAGTGTAGAGCCGTTGACTGTAATAGAGAGATTAGGGGCAGGGGTAGAGTTGGATGGTGGAACGATGATGAGTTCTGTTTTCTCCACATTTAGTTTTAGGAGACGTGGTGAGAAGAAAGGGGGAAATGGAGGACAGACAGTCAGGGATCCGGGAGAGTAGAGAAGTGACATCTGGGCCAGAGATGTAGAGTTGGTATCATCAGCATACAGGTGGTAATGAAAGCCATGTGAGGCTATGAGCTACCGAGGCCAAGAGTGTAGATAGAGAAGAGTAGTGGACCCAGGACTGACCCTTGGGGACACCAACAAGAGGTGGCCGGGGGTAGGAGGGGGAGCGAGAATGAGACGC
>JAODAL010050899.1:0-27062 GCA_025379985.1 Phyllomedusa bahiana | reverse complement strand
TTTTTTTAAAATTTAAGTGCAAGGTCCCTCTTTTAAAAAAGGGGACTGTGCAAAGGTAAAAAAAGTATCGAAATTTTAAAAACGGATAAAAATCGTATTTTTGCACCTAAAAAAAACCGCGGTGACAAAAAATTGCTTATTAAAATTTAAGTGCAGGTCCCTCTATCAACAAAGCGGGAATGGTAAAAGTGAAAAAAAAACCTTCTGAAATGTATACGATAATAAAAGTGGATTTTTGCCCCAAACAAATACACCCAGTATAAAAAGATCTGTATCCAAATAAATTTTTCAGGCTACCCAACATACAAGTAATATTTCAACAGAAAATTTAAAAAAAAACCATTGCAATGCAATGTCTAAAAAATCGGGGGTTTTTACAATATCCAATATCCTTTAAAGGCTTTCTGTGTTCGCCCGCGGCCCCCCCCCCGCTCCTCCCCCAATTTTCCCCCCCCCCCCCCCCCCGTGATTTTAAAACAGGGCTAAATGCCCTTTTAAAATTTTTCTCAGCCTAAGTACCTAAAATCTGCAAATCTCTAATCAAAACCAAGTTCAAAATGTTCACGCTAAAGCATAGCTGTCGGGGAAACAAATAGAAAAATTTCCTGAGCTGTTTGCTGAGCTGTATGGACAGAGAAGGAGAGCACGCCCTCCTTGAGACACTGAAAACACAGATCATAACAGAAGGGCTGTTCTAGAAAAAGGGGGGGTCATGTGTTTTTTCCCCAGCCAATGGGGCATCCTACACATCCATCATGACGTCGCACCAGAGCTCCCCTGCTCTATTCCCTTTTAAGCTTATTTTTCTGGCCCCAAAATGACAGGAAGCGCTGAAAATGGGGCCCCATTTAATAATTTTTTGCACAGATTTTCACCTAAATTATCGCGTGATCTAAAAAAAACTGATCAATAAAAACCCGTGCCGATTTTCAAACTTTGTCGATAAAATCCTCAACACAATCAGATACTTAATGTTTTTCAACATTTTCAATGTTTTTAAGATGTTTGTTTTTAATAAAAAACAGATACAAGTCAATTAACCTGTTTTTGTGAGAATGAAAAGTTTTGGGAGCTTTTTGCTATCTATTTGTGGTTAGACGATTTTTATCGACAAAGTTGAAATCGGCAAAGGGTTTTTAAAGGTGATCGAAATTCCAGATCAGCGATAATTAAAATTTTAAAATCTTGCATATCTAATTTTAAGATCGCGCCTTTTTCGGGGCTTCCTGTATTTTTGGCGGCCAGAAAAACAATTTCAGAATAAAAGCAGGGGAGATTGTGTGCACGTCATGACTGGATGTGTATGGTTTTCTTTGGGAAAAATCAAATGACCCGTTTTACATAGAACCGGTTTCCTTTTTTACCTCATTTTTGTCAGCGTCTCAAGGGGGGGGCCCCCTCTGTGTGGCCAAACAGCTCAGCGAAATTTGCCCCCTTTCTGCACAGAGAAAAACCTAACTATTAGCTGGGGCCTTCCAATTTAGTTAGATTAGAGATTTAAGATTTTATCTAGTTAGCTACAGAATTTTAAAGCAGCATCTACCGCTGTAAATTCACGGCGGTGGGAGCGGGGGGGGGGGGGGGCCGCGGGCGAACACAGACAAGCTCTATATATAAAGAACACTGGATAAATTTAACCAAGACTTAGTTTAGACATTGTAGTGGAATATCTTTATTATTAACAGTTTGCTATTGAAATATTTCCTGGATATTGGGCAGCCTGAACTTATATTGGATACACATCATTTCTAGTAACTGCAGGTCTCTTTGTTAGCTGCAAAACTCCACTTTTATTATCAGTATACATTTCAGATAGGTGTTCATTTTCAATTTTACCCATTACACCTGTGACTGTTGATATATCCACCTTGCAGTTAAATTACAATCCAGCAATCTTGTAGTCAGCACAGGTTGTTTGTTGCCAAAAATACCGTGTATCGTACGAAAACATCACAGTTACGTGTTTTTTGACTTTGCGCACCCAGCATTGTTCATTGACGCAGCATCTACGTAAATCTTAAAACAGCAATTCTATATTCACCACAGGTGAATTGAAAGGTGCAAAAAATACCGTTTATTATATCAAAACATAACAGTTACGTGTTTTTTGACTTTTGCACACCCAGCATTGTTCATTGACGCAACATCTACGTAAATCTTAAAACAGCAATTCTATATTCACCACAGGTGAATTGAAAGGTGCAAAAAATACCGTTTATTATACCAAAACATAACAGTTACGTGTTTTTTGACTTTTGCGCACCCAGCTTTGTTCATTGACGCAGCATCCACGTAAATCTTAAAACAGCAATTCTATAGTCACCACAGGTGAATTGAAAGGTGCAAAAAATAACGTGTATTATACGAAAACATAACAGATTCAGACATAACAGACTCCTTTTCCCGGCACTTTTTAATCTGGGGTTCAGACAGGTTTAATGGTCATACTGCGTTCCAGGACAGGTATAGGTCAATGTCCAGTGAATCAAAAAAATGGTGGTTGAAAGACTCCTTTTTGCGGCACTTTTAAATCTGGGGGTCATGCAGGTTTGGGCTCATGCTGCTTTCCAGGACAGGGATATTCAATGTCCAGTTTCAAGTAACATGATGGTTCAAATCCATACTGCCTTCTGGCACTTTTTAATTTGTGGGTGATGCAGGTTTAAGGTCACTGGGGTACAAGACAGGGATAGTGAATGGTCTGTGACTTTTTTTCTGTGACTTTTATAACCTAAGTGTGTTTGCCAAAGATGGTAGCACGTATCCATTTGACTGTTGTGGATGTTAATTTCAGCTTCTCCAGCCTTGTTTGGGTGTATAATAAAGGGGTTTTTTGTTGCTCTCCCATAGACTTTAATGGTTATCGCTCATAATCGACCTCACTATCGAAAAACCTTATCGATAGCGGCCAAACTATCGACTATCGATCGATCTCGATAGCCAACGCAATCGCTCAACACTACTATCTATCATTACTATAAGAGATCCCCAATACATGACATTATTATGTATACTACATTTTCTGATCATTAAACTACAATTTCAGTTTCCTGATATTAGGTGTTGGGGGCCCATTTCATTTTTCTATGAAGCCCCTTGAGTTCTAGTAATGCTTCTGGGTATATGGTCCATTACAAAGTCCACTTTGTGGGTCAGAAGTTGCAAGTTACACCTCTGGATCCAGAATATCCATCATCAACAATTAACACTATTTTAATAGAACCAAGTTCTGAACACTTTGTGCTTTTTTCTTGTCACCAACAGTGATAAAATAGCAATCATACATTATAAAATCTGCCATCTTGATCAAGTACAGTACTTTTTCTTGCTGTCCAAAATCCATTTTTGTCACATCACATGTTCTAAAATGGAGCCCTTGAATCATCAACTATAGGAAAGACAGCAACTTAACACATCAGGCAAAAAATGTATCTATTTAAACCATTACTTACTTTGCTGTCGAATTCTGCTATCTCAGCCTTCCTTTGCTGCTTGGTTATTGTTAATTGCTATGGCTAAGCAGGGTAAAAAAATCTTTAAATCTGCTGCTGTCACAATTTCAGAAAACGAGCCTAGGGATTTCAGAACAGGAAACAAAACTGCCAAAAAGTTCTGATAGACAAGAGGAAAAGAAATTCAAAGTTGGGGCCGGGCAAGTCATTAAGCATAGGAATAAGAAATTTAAATGCTGACTTTGCAGAAGGACTCTATGGCCCAGACAGGACTCTGTCTTTACTCCATAAAGCTTTAAAATCTTTCAGGATAGTAAGTTAACGAAAGTGGCCCCACAGAGACAGAAAGGTTTGTCAACGGAGGAATATTTATCTATGTTACTCATCAAGAGAAACTTATTGGTCTAAAGGTTTTAAGAGACACGTTATAAAATTTTTCAAAAAGGAAGATAATAAAACGGAAAAACAAAATATATTTGTCATTTTGCACAGCTAAAATGTAAAAGCTGAATCAAAAAATAAGTTAATTTCCCTGACCTAAGAGATACTGGCGCCGTAATGTCTTCTGATGAATAAAAAGCATCATCATTACCCCCACCTCGTGCTTCAGAGAGATGAAAGTCATAAGTCTCTTACATTTACATGGTGACATTTTGGGCAATATAATATGGATTGACAGTTATGTCACCATAACTTGAAAAATGCTACTTAAATGCATTTTTTAAATGCATCAAAAATCTTTTAAAATCAGTAAGGTCAGCAATATTAGCCCTATTTTATAGCTTCAGCTTTCCTAGTTTGTTTAAAATACAGTTAAATGAATGTTAATTTATCATCCACACCCCATTAAGTCCTTTCATTTTATAAACCCACAAGTCTTTAAAGGGCATAAAATCATATATTAAAACCTATACTACCTCCAAAACATCAATATCCATAAATAAGCACAATCAATATAATTTATATTTGATTAATCCAATAGAAGATCAGTATGCATGGATATTTAAAAAAACCCTTAAAAAATATTACATGACAGAGTGGAGATGTTGATGACTGTAATTTTTTTAAGATCTACTTACAAATTAAATTGGAAAATGGAAAATATAAAATAAACCCCTACATGATTCTAAACAAGTTACAAACCAGTTTTTCATATAATGATTAACCAGAACATTTTTATACCATACAGGATAATGTTTTTAAAAAAAAAAAAATTTCCCTAGTGCTAACCCCAAAATTGCAAAAGTTAAACCAAAGGGAATTAGGACAAAGTGTTAAAATTTACCAACTAGGTTCATGAAATAGTGAAAATATGAAAAAGGCATCAACCTCCTCTCGTTGTTAGTATATTTAATGTTCCGCCTCTGTCATAGGGAATATTTTAAGGCATTACACTGTAGGTATAAAATAGAATGTCCATTGTTTGTTGAACTTATAAAGTGAGCAATTAAAATAATTAGACCATTCATAAAGTGCAAAGCCAAAAAGCAATAATCCAGCTTCCCTTAAAAGGAAAATATTGATGGGGTTTTCCAAACAATAAAAGGGCACCACCTAGAGTGAGAGGTCAGAAGACATCCTTAGGATTTTGAGAAAATATTGGAAGTTTTAAGATCAGACAAGGACCTTAATGATTTTATCCCCAATTTCCTCAGTGTCGCCTTTATAAAAGTTAGATCACTAAAATATTGTTTAGTTCATTGCCTCAATATACTAGCAAAAACATCTACAAGCATGTGGCTTCACCGTAAACTATTCAGTTGGGTGCATTTGTATAGCATCCATCACATCTGTGCCCATTAGGGCTTCTGCAATATCCCCTGTCCATAAGGTATGTCAAAGGATGCCCTCTTTATTATGATTTCTAGTACTTTTTGTGTATGTCTGGCAACAGTCTGAACTAGGCTCTAACTTTCATTGACTATGTTTTTTCTTGATTGACAGGTTTCCTGCCAACTGGTTCCACTGCTGCTGGCTTTTTTTCTGAGTGGCAGGTGATATTGATGAGGGTTGATTGACACCTCTCTGCACCACTGAGGCCATGTTCTGGATGTCAGGAAGCGGGTCCAAAGCAGGTCACTCTCTGTTCTGGGTCCCTGACTTCCTATTTATAATCCCTCCTGCTTGAAGTCTTATAACACAGGGGTTACAGTACATGCATACTTTTTTAATGATTTGTTATAATCCCCTAATTTCATTTCCCTAATATGCATCAATGAATATTTCACATCTCCTATTCTTTAACTGATATCCATTATTAGAGTGTTAATATTTTTGACACATTTTTCTTGTTAAATATAAATATTTGATGACTGTATTAGCTCATATCTCTTTCATTATATTGTGTAAACTCTCACCTTTTAGATGCCATCTTGGACCATCCTGGGGATCTTCAGCTCATTGGATCACCGTTTTTGGTTTAAAATTAATGGCCCCCCCAACATAAGTCACTCCGACACTAGGCTGTATGTTGAAATTGGCCTCAGCCAACTTTATTCTTCAGCAGGATAAAATATAGCAAGCAAGATCTAATAAAGAAAATAAACAAAAACCTCGGCCGTCTGGCCACTACCTAAATACACAGAGAGACCCTCTTTAACATGGTCTGGGCCTATCATCCCACACCAAACCAGCACTGTATTTCCACCATACAGTCCCAGGCTTATCTCAGGGCCCTTAAAGAGGTAAGAGCCTCCTCCTTGGCTCAGAATTGCTCCTTATTTCAGGCAAAAAATCTCACCCCACTGGTATTTGAAGTAAGAGGCTTTTTAAGAGAACCTATCACATACAGTAGGTTATGCCCCACTTGCTGAGGACAGCACAAGCTAGTGTCAGACATGCTGTTTCCAGTGCTGTGTCCCTTATTCTGTAAGATGCTGTAGTTTTCGAATATTTAATGCTCAAATCTGCAGTTTTCAGCCAGAAAAGAGTCAGTTTAGCCCACAAAAGGTACCCCGCCCACCTCAACTGAAAAAACCAATTACTTTGAATAGGTAGAAACATTTGAAAAACATCATTGGAGGGGGCCAGCATTTGGGGGGGCAGGGCAAATTACCTCCCCTGAATAAATTTGAGCTTTAAATGCCAAAAAACCTAATGATCTTACTGAATAAGGGAAACACAGGGGCGGGAAAAACGGGCAGGGTCTTTCACTAGTTGTGCGCCCTCAGCAAGGGGGGGCAAAACCTATGTGACGGGGTTCCCCTTTTAAAGGCTGCTAGAGACCACCCAAAAAAAGGGCCGGGGAATAGGGAAACCCGGAAAACCCACCTAACGCTTTTGGGGCCTTCCCCAGAAAAAGCCTACCCGTCCATAGCTGCAAAAAAAAGCAAATTTAGTAACCCCTCCCAAGTTCAGTAACATAAAATAAGCCCAACATAGATGGCTTTTCCCCCACTGGGGCCCAAAAACCCCGGGGGCAATTTCTTGGGGGGTCCCTTTGTCAAGGGGCAGAAACAAAAAGGGATTTTCTGGGGTACTCGGGCCACAATTTGATAAAAAAGGGTCGGTTTGGTTTTCCAAAAGGGCCAAAACCAAGTGTGGACCCTCGGGAAACCCATACAAGGGGATGGAAATAAGCCAGCCGGGGAGGGGTAAATCAAAAGTGGGTTTCCGGTTATCCCCAAAGACCCCCGCTGAAAAGGGGGTTGGACTTGTGGGGGCGGATTGCTACCAGGTCCTACCCCCTGTTTTGCCCTTGGCCCCGGGTGGGGCCGGGCTGTGGGGGGTTTTTACAAAATCGTGGACCCGACTCGTAGTCGGGGACAGGCGGGGAAGGGGGGGAAACGGGCAAAGGTTTGTGGTCAAAGGGACGGAGGCAAAAATTTAAAACAAACCAACACAAAGTTACTTCAGGAACACTTCCTCTAAGGCCGGGGCCCCTATCGATTCGGCAAGTATCAAGGGGAAGGGTAGGACTTAAATGGGAAACGGGCGGGGAAATAACCCAGGGGGGGAGGTGCCCCCCGGCCGGGCAGTAAAAGGGTGAACGCGCCCGGAAGACAGCAGGACGTGGGGAGGTAAGGGGACAGAGCTTTTGAGGGGTAAAGTGCTGGGATGGGGGTTTTCCCCTTTGACCGACAGGGAGTGGGGGGAAACACCCGTGAACAAAATTATCTTCTCATGTGTATCTTTTTACCATTTAGGGGTGCTTACGGGTTTTAAAGCCTTTTTTTTACATTTTCTTTTTAGTTTAAAATCCTCTTTTTTTTGGGGGACTCTCATACATATTTTCGTGTTTAAAAGGGCATTATTTAAAAATTTGACCCACATTTTTGTTTTAATTGAAAATTCAATATTTATCAATTTAAAATCCCTTGCCTCTTATATATTACCAATTTATATTTTTCTTTGAGGGTTTCAAAAATTGCATGGTCATAATTTTGGGTAAATTTTTAAATTTGTAAAAACAAAATTAATAAGCCCTTTAAAATATAAAAAATTTTTTATAATTTCTTTATTGTTGTGTTTTTTTCTTTTATCGCTGTTTATAACCCAAATTGGCGGATGTGGGGATATTTTTTCCCCCTACTATTTTTGGGGGGCATGCCCATGAAATTTCTTCTTTTTTGAGGGGCCCCAAAAATTTTTTTTATATTAAACTCTGGGAAACGCTGAATGGGACAATTCCAAAAATGTTTTCCCATTTCCCTTTTTTGAAATTGCAGAATCTTTAAATGAAATGTGCTAAAACTTGTTGCTATTGAAATTGTAAAAGACTTGCGCAGGGAAGAATGCCAGTATAGTAAATTTTAGTTTCAAGTGGCTTGGGGCAAAAATCTACCTCATCTTTGTGACATGGGGCAATAAAGTATTTCCAAATTTGTTCGGGGGGGAAAACATGGTTTAATATGGACCGTTTTTAGACTTGTGCAGCTTGGTACCAACTTTTTACTCTTTGGCTATGTTAAAAACCGGGTTATTTGCAGGGCGTAATTACGCCCCCCCCAAATTTCGCCGTGTGGAAGGGGGCGGGGGGGGAGCGGGGGGGGGGTGCAGGGGGCCGGCACCTCGCCGGGCCCAAAAAGACTATTCTTACCAGCGGCGCGTATAAAGCCGCTGGTAATTCCATTTTCCCCTTAAACTTCCCCCCCGGCGTAAATTTGCCCAGCAGGGAGAGGAGACGGTTTAAACCATAGTTTTTCCCATGAGGGAAATGGGGATTACCGAAAAGACTGGGAAGTATTCCACCGTAATTTGCGCACCCCCGGCGCTTTAAAAACGGGTGAAATAAGTCCCATTTTTAAACCGGGAAAAATAGCCTTAGTGAAAGGCGAGAATTTTACTTCTGGGGGCACGGGCCCGTTAAATGCAGAGTCGAGCACAGAAGTATCAAGATGGTAAATATCTGTTTGTTTTGTAATAGTTGATAGTGGGTTTAAAATTGTTTTTTTTTTAAATTTTCAGAAGTTGGGACCATTGGGGGTGTGTTTTTGTGAGTATATTTTAGGGGGGGAAATGCCCCTCCATCTTGTTTACATCACCTTTTTTATGACATATTTAAACAAAAAAAGGGAAAATTTTTTCAATATGGAGGGTTTTAAACGTTTGATTAGTTTTTAAACAAAAGGGTATATTTTTTAAATGCATTTTTTTTTGGAAAAACAAGATTTTTACTGAAAAAATTTTTTAAAAAAAAAGTTTTTGCAAACAGCCAAACCCTAAATACTCGAGTATAAAACCGACCCGAAATATAAACCGAGGGAACCCACTTTTTTCCCCCAAAAAAAGGGAAAACTTTTTGACTTGAATTTTAAGCCTAGGGTAAAAAGCAGCGGCTACGGGGAAATTTTTTAAAAAAAAAAAATGGATACCAATAAAAAAAAAATAGGCAGTTTAAAAATCCCCCATAAGCAGATTATAGGCTGGTTTTAAAGGGCCCCCTTAAAAGCAGGGGAATAACAGGAATATTTCCCCCTTTCGCAGGTATAGGGCAAGCTGTAGGAGGAATAGGCACTTTTTGGCAGGGTTTTTAGGCAGGGTTTTAGGCAGCTGTAGGGAGGTTTTAAGGAAAGGGATAGGTGGTTAAGGGAGGTATTTGGGGAGGTTAGGGCCGGCTGTAGGCAAATTTTAAGGCAGGTATATGGCCCCATTTGGCAGGTTTTAGGGCAGGGTTTAGGAAGGGGATAGGGCAAAGGGATAGGCACTGTAATTCAGGTTTAGGGCGGCTGTAGGCAGGGGATTTGGGCCGGCTGGGAGGGGAGGTATAGGGGCAGGTATAGGGCCCGGGTGTTGGCAGGTATAAGGCAGTGTAGGCAGGGATAGGCCCCTGTAGGAGGTATAGGGGCCGGCTGTAGGCAGGTTTTAGGGGGCCCGGGTGGGAAATCTTGGGAAAAGGGAGCTTTTAGGGAAGTATAAAAGGGAGATATAGGCAGCTGTAGGCAGGTTTTAAAGGGGCCCGGCTTTAGACAGGGAAAAGGGAAACTGAAGGGCAGGTAAGAAGGGGCGGCTGTAAAGGGGTTTATAAGGGAGCTGTAGGCAGGTATAAAAAAGGAAAGGGGGCCCGGGTGTAAGGGAGGTATGGGGAGCTGTAGGCAAAGGGAAAAGGCAGTTTAAAAAATAAAAAAACAAAACAATTAATTGACTCCCCCCGCCGCTCCGCCCCCCGCTGGGCCGGGGCCCCCCGCGCGCTGTCCCCGTCTTCCCAGTTTCCCCAAAAGGGGAAAAGAATCCGGACAGTGCCCGGGCCCCCGCGCCAAACGCCGGGACATTTTTGCGCTCCTTTGGCCCTTTATTTTTATGCGCTCCCCAGGAGCCACATATTAAAATGAAGCGTCCCCGTCACACCCCGGGCCACCTGCCCCGCCCTGATTTCCGGGCAGTGACTGAGGATAAGCCGGGGGAGATTTTTTTTGCACATTTTTTTGTGCTGAAAAACCTGGCTTAAACTTCGAGTATTACGGTACTTTTTTTTTAAAATCTGCACTATAAAGGGTAAAATTATTTACAGGGGTAAAAGGAAAGCTGGAATGGAAATTTTTTTACTGCCTTTGAAAGTTCGGGGGCCCCGATGCCCATCAAAGGGATTTTTCCCGAATAAGAATATCCCCGGTAAATTAGTTAGGTCCAAAGGAAAAACTGATGGGTTTTAAAAAAACCCCGGAAAGGGTGTGTTATATTATTTTGAAAAACCCCGGAAAAGTGGATATCCAAAGGGAAGGGGAGTGGGAAAAATTTTGCAAGACTGGAGGTTTTGGAAAGGATTTTTTTTCCCCAAAATAAGGGGCAATTGGTTTCAAACCCCATGTGGGTGCCTTCCTCTGAATCACAAAAAAAATTTCAAAAATATTTTTGAACTGGATTGGGCGATTTCTTTTTTCGGCCTTTCCCAAAACCTATGCAACTAAATGTAATTATAAAACAAAAAAGTTGGGGAAAAAGTTTTATTTTAATGTTCTTATTTTGGGTGGGGGCACTATAATTTTAATTCCTCTTAGGGCAGGCTCCCGTTAAAAATAAATTGTACTTGGGGGTCCCAATCCAAAAAAATTCGAAGAACAAAAGAAAAGGGAATCAAGTTTTAACGTGGCAAAAAGGGGGCATATATTTGGCAAAAAGGGGGGAGGGATACGGCTACATGAGGCATTGGGATACACCTACAGGGGGGGGGGATTTTAGGGGGGGTAAAATAAAAAAAGGGGCTCCATAACCTTTCCTACAGGGGTATACCTTGAACTTTTTTGTATAACCCAAAAAGGGAATTTTCACTGGGAAAAAAAATGATGAAATTTAAACCCCGATATTTATAAAATTTTCCCCTTTAAAAAAAGAAAGGTTTTTAAAAACTAACTTTTTTAAATTTTACACCCCAAAAAAAAAGGGGCAACTCCAAGTATAGAATTAAGTGAAGAAAAAACAACAAAATATATTTTTCTTTTATAAAATGGGCAAAAAAGAAAAAAAGAGAAAAACAAAATATCACAAAATCCCTAAAAGGTTTTTTCTCCTTTGGGGGCCCTCTTTTTTTTCTGGGCCTTTCACTTGAATCCAATACAAAAACATTTTGAAAACAGTAGTTGTGAAAAAAATTTGGTTTCCCTAGGGGGAAAAATTTTGTCACAAAACTGGGGCGCAGAAAATTAAACCCCATTGAACCCTTCCTGTACACCCTAAAAGGGGAAAGCTACCCCCAGGGGGGCTGGGGCCCCAAAAGGAAAACCCTTGTTTCTCCTTTAAAAACCCTATAAAAAACCCCAATACCCGATGCATTTCCCCGCAATATAAAAGCATTCATCAGGGGATGATACTGAACCCGGGGAATACATGTGAAATTCTAGGGGTTAGAATGAAAAAAAATCACCCCAAAAAAAAAGCAGATTAAGGTTTAAAAAAGATCCCACAAGGGTTGGTTTTTTAATTAAAATTTTGATTTTTAAAAAATTTTTCCCCTTTAGTGATAAGAGTTTTTTTAAAAACCCACCTACAGGGGGCTAACCCAACTTCTATGGGGGCTATAAAAACCTAATTAGAAAGGGGGTTTACCTACCCGCCTAAAATAGTTTTGGGGGTGTGCCTACCTACTATATTTTTTTTTTTTTTCGGGGGTTTTCTTAAAACCCACTGTATGGGGACCAAAATAGAAGGGTGAAGGTTTGGGACACAAAAGGGAAACTTTTTTTTCTGTTTGGGGCACAAGGGGGGTCATTATTACCATTTTGGGTTTCCAAAGTACGGAGTTTGTACAGGGGGTGGAAATGGTAGGGAAGTTTCGGGAAAAGTGGGAAAGGGTCTGAGATGTCTGTGTCTTAAATCTGCTGGGCAGTCATGGGGAGTCTGGGCCAGATGGGAAAAAAAGGTGAGAAATTTAATAAAAAATCAGAAAGGGGAAAGAAATCAAACCCGAGAAAATATAAAATTTAAAAGTAATAATTTTTTTGCAGGGGCACCTACAACTGGTGTTTTTACCACTGGGAAAGGTCACTGATTTGGGATTTAAAATTGGGTTTTTAGTATTTAAAGATTTATATTAAAAATGGGAAGGGGTGTTATTCCTTTCCACTATGTGGGGAGTGGAAAATGGGGGACCCCGTTTTTGGGGGGTTTTTAAATCATTTAGTATGTGGTGGTTAAATTTTTTCATTTTGGGGTTGTATTTGGGGCTTTAGTGGAAAAATTTTGGTAATTTGCCTTGAGATGCTGGTTTTTTATAGCATTGGGTTTTTTTTTGGTTTAAATGTAAAGACCCTATTTTTGGTTTTATAAAAAAAATATAAAATTAAAATTAAAAAGTCAGCGCAGTCAAACAGATCTCAACCCCCAAATTTAGCTGTTGTGGGAGCAGCCGAACCCGTAAAGGGGGACGCAAAAAAATGCCAAACAAAACCAAAAAAACTTTGGGGGAAAAGGGGGTTTCGAAAACAAGGGGGTGAAATTTCCCAAATTTTCCTTTAGCAAATTAACAACCCAAATTTCCAAAAGGGCTACCCAAAGCTGGAATTGCCAAAGTGGGGCATTTTTGACGAAAAACCCAAAATTTGGGTTTAAAAAAAAAAAAAATTTTTTTTTATTTCAAAATAAAAAACAATTTTTTCTAACCTTGTCAAAATCTGGGGCTAGATTTCTATTCATTTTGGGGAACTTTATTTGATAAAAAAAAAGTTGAATTTTCAGGGAAAACACAAAAAATTGGGCTGGGGGGCCCCAAAATTTTTTTATTTGGGAGTTGGGATGTTTTCTATAACAAGAAACTGCAATCTCTTACTGGTAATTTTTGTTTGTATGAAAAACTTTATTTGCTTTAAAAGGGCATAATTTTTAAAACCCAAAATTTCTTTTTGATTTTTTGAAATTTTGACTTTAGCCTACCAGTCTTTGATTAATTTTTAAAAAATTTTTAGTTTTTTTTTTTTTTTTTAAATTTTGCTTCAATGAGTAGTTTTTTTTGCTTTTTCTTTGATCAATTGGGGGGGTAGTCCCTTTGGAGATCTACCGATATCGTTTAAGAACTTTTTTATATCAAAAAATTTGGGGGATGGGAAAAATAAAAAAACAAATATGGACGTGATAAAAAACAAGAAACCAATTATTTGCTTAAATAATTTTTTAAAAAAAAAAAAAATTTTTCAGTTAAAAAGTTTATAGCCATAAAAAATTTTTTTTTAAAATTCCAAAAAAAAACCCTCGACACAAATTTAAAAGTGAAACCCTTTTGCAATACTAAACATCTTCAAATTTAAATTTTTATTTTTTTAAAATAAAATTTTTAATTTTCCCTTTGTAAAAAATTTTAAAAATTAAAATTTTTAAAAACTGAGAGGGCTGATTTACTAAAAACTTTCATAATGTTAAGGGCCTTCACAGTGTAAACCCCTTGCCCAAAATTTGTATAGTTTATTTCTGTTGTTTAAACCAGTACTCAGGGGAATTTCAAAATGTCCATCTATTATGAGCGAAAAGGGAGCACTAGTAAAAATAAAAAATTTGTAATGTTTCCCCCCTTTTTAAACCTCCCAAAAATTGGGGGAAAACCTTTTCCAGCTTTAAAAACTTTTTTTGGTGGCAAGAAAATTTGTCTGCATCAGGTTCGTGAAAAGATATCCCACCCTTTTTTGCACTGGGAATTTTTTTTTGTAAAATTGTCCATTTGCTAACAAAATACAGAATTCAGCAACTTTTTAAATATAAAGTCTGTCTAAACACTTTTCTACAAATTTGCTGCAGTGAAGTTGTGTGTACAGTGTCAGACTGGGGTGCCTAGGACCCACCAGAGGAGTTGATCTTAGGGGCCCACTTTGCCTCGCTGTCTCCGCCATCTGTACGGTGCCCCACCCAGTCTCGCTTCAATTTATGCAGACAGATGTGAACATCATAACTTGAATCTTACCCAAATAACTTTACAAAACCAGAATCCCCGGGCCAATATTACCAATAATTGTAGTAAGACCAAATACCACATCACGACCACATAGTGACTGAATTATACCACAACACTATGACCACATATCACCACCACATAGTGACTGAATACTACCGCCACACCATTACTGAATATAAAACATTACACTTTTCACACATATAAGTGATTATAGTTCAGTTATATTTAGTGACTCACAGGTGATGTTTCTCTTATGAGTCGATCACGTTCCCTTTTCTTCTCCATCTGATCCACACGACCATGCTGACTTCTCCCGGCCAATACTCCTCCCTGCAGATTTGGACACAAATATCTTTTCTAGCAACTCTTTACTTTTCCCAACTTTGTACAAACTTTCCAGGCATGGGAGAGCAAGTATAGGTTATAGCTTAGAGGCCCATTTTCCGAGGAGGAACAGAGGACTGACCCCCTGAAGACTGTGCCACCGTTCTGGTCTGTACCTCTCAATCATATTGTGCGGTCCTAACTCCTTCCCCTGCACCGCGAAGAACAGCCGCAGGAATGATGCATGATCTCTAGGGGATGGAGTTCAGTACTGTCATGCTTTTTGCTTTTTGTAGTGCTTCTGTTTTTCCTACAGATTCCCTAGTTGGATTTTGATGGATTTATTGAACCCGTGTATGATCCATTTTGGTTTTCTGCACCCCGCCCACTTTCCCAGACTGTTATATCATTGCAGTATGCTTGCAGGTTGGTGTTTTTTTTATTTTTCTCCTCTGGATAATGGAGGTCAGTTTACCCAGTGAGAGGCCTGAATTTGGCTCTTTTGAGAGGTAAGGATAGAGTAGGACCACCCGGCCTTGAGATCACGTTGTAAGTTCGTGGGTGGCTTAAGCATTTTTGATCAAAACGTGTGAACTAGAATCTCAATTTTTTTTATGTATGATAGATAGGATAAATGCTTCTTTAGGGATTTCCATGTAATGTATTGCCCTTTTAAGCAGTGGTGTGCCAGGGTAATGGTTTGCGGTGGTTATTATATAAATATTATATATAAAAATTTAATGTGCAACCCTGCCGGTGGCACCCAGGTTCACAGTGTGTTTTTTCAGAAATGTTTTTTTGTGCAGAACTATACATTGTATTTGGCATAAATTGATTTTAAATTATATAGGGGGGAAAGGGGATGCCTCCTTTTTGGGTTTTTCCCTGCACCCCGCCCACTTTCAAAAGACTGTTATATCAGTGCAGTATGCTTGCAGGGTTGGTGTGTTTTTTTTATTTTTCTCTCTGGATAATGGAGGTCGGTTGACCCAGTCAGACACCTCTATTACTAACTCTGGAAAAATAGTGGTAAAAAATACCCTGAAACAACACAAAAACAATTTATTTTAATAGACACTCCCCAACAACTCCCCCCAGGTAGTCAGGTAGCTTACCCATAGATAGCTAGATAGCTTGTCCATACATAGCCGGGTAGCTTGCCCCCATTTCACCAGGTAGCTTGCCCCCAAGTAGCCAGGTAGCTTGCCCCCAAGTAGCCAGATAGCTTGCCCCCAAGTAGACAGGTAGCTTGCCGCCCTTTAGCCAGGTAGCTTGCCCTCAAAGAGCCAGGTAGCTTGCCCCCAATAGCCAGGTAGCTTGCCCACATTTAGCAGGTAGCTTACCACCATTTAGCATGTAGTTAGCCCCATGTAACCAAGTAGTTAGCCCCCATGTAGCCAGCTAGTTAGCCTCCATGTAGCCAGCTAGTTACCCTCTATGTAGCCAGCTAGTTAGCTCCCATGTAGCCAGGTAGCTGCCCCCATTTTGCAGGTAGTTTGTCCACAATCAGCAAGGTAGTTTGCTCCCATTTAGCAGGTAGCTTGCACCCATTTAGCAGGCAGCTTGCCCCCATTTAGAAGGTAGTTTTCCCCTCATTTAGCAGGTCGTTTTCGCCCATGTAGCAGGTAGTTAGCCCCCAAGTAGCAGGTAGTTAGCCCCCAAGTAGCCAGGTAGTTAGCCCCCATGTAGCCAGGTAGTTAGCCCCCATGTGTTCCAGGTAGTTAGCCCCCATGTAGCCAGCTAGTTAGCTCCCATGTAACCAGGTAGCTGCCCCCATTTAGCAGGTAGTTTGTCCCCAAGCAGCCAGGAAGTTTTCTCCCAAGCAGCCAGGTCGTTTGCCCCCATTTAGCAAGTAGCCTGGCCCCATTTAGCAGGTAGTTTTCCCCCTATTTAGCAGGTAGTTTTCCCCCCATTTAGCAGGTAGTTTTCCCCCATGTAGCAGGTAGTTTGCCCTCATTTAACAGGTAGTTTTCCCTCAAGAAGCCAGGTAGTTAGCCCCTAGGTAGCCAGGTAGTTAGCCCCCATGTAGCCAGTTAGCCCCCATGTAGACAGGTAGTTAGCCCCCATGTAGCCAGCTAGTTAGACCACATTGTAGCCAGGTAGCTGCTCCCATAGTAGCCAGGTAGCTACCCCCATAGTAGCCAGGTAGCTGCCCCCATAGTAGCCAGGTAGCTTGCCCCCAAGAAGCTTGTCCCCATTTAGAAAGGTAGCTGCCCCCATAGTAGCCAGGTAGCTTGCCCCCAAGTAGCTTGCCCCCATTTAGCCAGGTAGCTTGCCCCCAAGTAGCCAGGTAACTTGCCCGCATTTCGCAGGTAGCTTGCCCCCATTTAGCAGGTAGTTTGCCCACATTTAGCAGGTCACTCGCCCCCAAGTAGCCAGGTAGTTTGCCTCCATTTAGCAGGTAGCTTGCCCCCATTTAGCAGGTAGTTTTCCCCCATTTAGCAAGTAGTTTGCCCCATGTAGCAGGTAGTTTGCCCCCAAGTAGACAGGTAGTTAGCCCCCAAGTAGCAGGTAGTTAGCCCCCATGTAGCCAGGTAGTTAGCCCCCAAGTAGCCAGGTAGTTAGCCCCCATGTGGCCAGCGAGTAAGCACCCATGTGGCCAGCGAGTTAGCTCCCATGTAGCCAGCTAGGTAGCTCCCATAGTAGCCAGGTAGCTGCCCCTATAGTAGCCAGGTAGCTGCCCCCATTTAGCAGGTAGTTTGCCCGCAAGCAGCCAGGTAGTTTGCCACCATTTAGCAGGTAGCTTGCCCCCATTTAGCAGGTGGTTTTCCCCCCATTTAGCAGGTGGTTTTCCCCCATGTAGCCAGGTAGTTATCCCCTATGTAGCCACGTAGTTAGCCCCCATGTAGCCAGGTAGTTAGCCCCCATGTAGCCAGGTAGTTAGCCCCCATGGTAGCCAGGTAGCTGTCCCCATAGTAGCAAGGTAGCTGTCCCCATAGTAGCCAGGTAGCTGTCCCCATAGTAGCCCGGTACCTGCCCCCATAGTAGCCATGTAGCTGCCCCCAGATACATAAATTGTCTCCATTAGATGAAAAAATAATAAATACACTCACCTTTTCCCCTTCCAAGATGAGCACCTGCAACAGATTCGGCTTCACTGCCGGGCTTCTCCTACTGACGTCATAGCACTGGATTCTCCAACTGACTTGATAGCACACCGCCTGCATGGTGACGTGGGCCAGACTCCTCGTAGGTTTTTGGCCTTAGACCTATTAGGCAGAATAGTGGATTAGAGCGCCCGAACGTTCGCAGGCATGATGTGCGGGCCAGTCCGATGCTGTATGTGTACATGCTTCATGTAACTGCTGGTACCACTGAACAAACTAATACATCAAAGCACTGGTTCGCCTTCTGACAGACACTCAGTTTTCCCTTTCCTTCTCTCAGTGTTAGAAACAGCACTAGGGAGGAGAGCAAGCTGTACATGTGTAGTGTACAGGATTTGGTGGTACAATACACTACAAAAGAGTTAATAATGCTTACTGATATTTGCACTATTTTCTGCCTTAAATGCATTATAAGTGTTATAACAAATGTCTATTGACCTCTACTTGACTCCTGTATTCAGCTAACAGCTTATACTTATATCTGCAAAAGCTGTATAATTATGCTGTCTCTGCTACTGAAGAGCTAATAGCAGGAAAAACTTTGTTGCGCCCCTCTCATTTTTCAGAGCACTATATGAAATGAAAGGGGCACTCTGATTGGTTGCTATGGGCAATAAAGTGAATTTTATACCTAGACAGTTTTCATACATGTGGCTCATTCATTCTGGGTTGTGGTAGATTATATAAGTTAGGTAAATTGAGTGTTCTGGGTCTCTCCACTGGGGGTCTCTTCGCTGTTTTCCACTTTTCAGTTATCAGTGTCATCATCATCATCAGCAAAGTGTCAGAGGTACAATCCAACATATCACCCTAACGTAGGCTATGCTGCTCCTGGGCTCAAGGTTCAGCTTTAACCGCTTTATTTCTCTGGTCGCATGGGATTTGATTTAGAGAGAGGAAAAGCCAAAATTCAACAGAGAAGGTCTCAGCTGTGCTAACCAGGACTTTGGATTCTCGAGACTTTGTGAGGTAATACTAGTTCCACCAGGCCTTTTGGGACCCAGTTTAACCTCTGGCTTCGCTCAATAGTATCCCCAACTTTTTGAAGATATCCCATATTGTAATTCTGGAAGGCATTTATGCAAGGGACTTTAATTTGTGAGGATCACTGCTTCTGTATTAGTCTACTGAGTGGCATGGACTGGCTGTAAAGGGGAAATGTAACTTTAATGTAATCCACTCCTGTGTGCTTGTTACATCTTGCCAATTTTAAGTAAAGGAGGCCTCTGCTGCTGCAGGTTATGTTTTAAGCCTTTGTCTCCTGTCTGCTTGTTCTGTACCGAACACCAAGGGCACCTCACACCCCACCTATGGCAGGCAGTTAAGGGAGAGACCACCTACAGATTGTGCCCTGGGGGAAAACAACTTCCACCATCATCCATAGTCACGGCCCCCTTCTTCAATGGTGCTGGGTGCCAGTGGAGCACGAAAGGAATGGTTAGCGAATTGTGTAGCCATCGTGACAAGGAACAGGCTCGGGCCTGTGGCTGCCGCTCCCATCTCCGTCTCCTCTGCGCGCCAGTTCTACCACACATGTTAAATCAGAACATAGATAGGGTGTGAGCATCCAAGGAGGGCAGCTCAGTCAGGGTATAAATAGTACGAAAGACACAAATAAGTAGTGAAAATCATTTACTGTATACAAATGTAGAAAGAAAGCAGAGTGACCAAAGCAAACTTTAGATTTTTAAACACACAGGGGGACATGTTTGAACAGGGCTGTACCAGAAGTCTGTCGTATTTTTAGCCAGATATAAGGCGCAGCCCCGTTCGCTTCACTGAAATGCCTCCCGAATGCCATAATCAGGTGCATTACAGTGCACAAGCTGCACTTTGTAATACGCCTGATTTCGGGTGCACTAGAACCAAACAAAGCTATATTGTCATGGATGCTGGTAGTGGATCCGCTGGACCACCGCAAGTGATGGTGTAAGCCGTACCAGGGAGCGGAGTCTAAGTAGAACCCGGTTTTCACCAGAGCCCGCCGCAAAGCGGTATGGACTTACTGTGGCGGAAAACTACCAGGTCGCTTCCACTGGCGTGACTTGCTTGCGGCAGCAGCCAAGGCAGTGCGTGGTACAAAATCGTGAGACGTAGGCATTGTCGTGGACGGGCAGAAGGTCAGGACAGGCGGCAGAGGTTCGTGGTCGAGGAGCGGGAGTGTAACGGTTTGGTACACGGTAAGCAGAACTAGATGCAGGAAATGCTTTCTCTAAAGGCTTTAGGGCACTAAAGATCCGGCGGGGGCATTCCGGAAGGAACTTATATAGGGTCAGCGACCAGCCATACCCAATAGCTGGTGCGCTGGCCCTTTAAATCTAAGAGAGCCGGCGAGCGCTCACCTAAGGCGCGGGGAAGCGCGTACCGGCCGGCAGGGAAGTCGCTGGAGATACGGACCGCGGCGCCGCTCTCCCCGGACGCCGGAGGGACCGCAGCAGCACGAGTGTGCCCGCAGCCCGACTGGGGGGCTTTGGACCCACTCGTGACATATATATTTATAGCTTCGCTACGGCAATTCTGGCCGCATTACTGCTGGTACACCCTAATACATTGTCTATACAATACATTAGGTTGTATAAATGATCGAACCACGTAGTGGTGAAGCACCCTAGGGGGACTCAAAGTTAAAGTATTAAAAAAAAAATTAAAAAAAAAATTCAAATCCCCCCTTTTTGCCATTTTACAAATAAAAGAAATTAAATAATAAAAAAGATACACATACAGTATTTGGTATTGCAACATCCGAAAAAGTCTGACCTATTAAAAGATAACATCATTTATCCCGTAAGCTTAATACCGTACAAGACAAAAAATTCCAAACACAAAAATTGCGTTTTTTCTGTTCATTTCACATCCCATAAAAATTGGAATAAATTTAATCAAAAAAGTTGCATGTACTCCAAAATTGTAGCAATAAAAAGCACACTTTAGGCTGCAAAAAATACCGCCTCACTCAAGTCTGTAGGTGTTTGCACAAAAAAGTTATTGGTCGCAGAAAATGGCGTGGCTGGGCAAATTTCAATACCAGAAAATGTTTGGAATTTTTTTTACGGTACCAAAACATGACGAAAGCCGTACATGATTGGCATTGCTGGATTTGTATCAACCTGTAGAATATAGATAACGCATCATTTATGCTGAACTTCATTTATATTTGAACTCCATAAAAACAAAACACCCGCAAACATGGCACAAGTACTTTTTCTCACATTTTGTCCCACTTAGAATTTTTTTATGGTTTGTCAGTATGCTCTATGGTTCATTGAATGACACCATTAGAAAGTACATCTTGTCCAACAAAATAAAAGCCCCCATATGTCTATGTAGATGAAGAAATAAAAACGTTATGGCTCCTGGAAGGCGGGGAGGAGAAAAATGAAGAGTAATTATTTTTTCTTTGGAAGGGTTAAGGGGTTAAACGTGCTTGAGTTGTGTGACATTTATCATCTGGTTCTCCAGGGACTTGCTTACAATGAAGCGGTCATCAACGTGTGATGCAGCCAAACAACATACATTTCTTTTCCTTTCTGTGACTCTTCCAATCCTTCTGTACCTCTGATACGACCTGCTGATGACACTCTAAGCTCAGTGGCCACTTCCTGCTTGAAGCCTCACAATGTAGAGGTACTGTTGATCAGTTGTGCGGTGTTGGTTTGGTCTCATGATGTCTAAATGGGAACAGCGTGATGAGGATGACTGTTTAAATACCAATTCAAATTGATCCTCTAAATTTATTGAGTGATTCAGGGATAAAACACCTGTTGTGAATTTTGCCATTAAGCTCCTTGTTAGAGAGCAGCAAGTTGTGTAAAAAATACTGAAACACTGCAAAAATGGACATGTGCATTCTAAAGTCAAGACCGGGGGTCACATGTACAGTATGAAAACTGTCTAGGTCTAAAACTTTCTTTGTAGCCATTCAGAACTCCCCTTTCATTTTTCCAGAGCACTATATGAAATGAAAGGGGAGCTCTGATTGGTTGCTGTGGGCAGCAAAGAAAGTCTTACATGTAGACAGTTTTCATTCATGTCCCCCCTGGTTTCAACAGTAACCTACTTTTTGTGCTCAATGCTCATAACCATGCTGAAATAGTGATAAAATATGTTCTTGTTTGCTAAGGGCAGGTTTCAGAGGCTATAATTTATATTGAAATCTTATATATCATGAAAAAATAAACATGCATGCTCCAGTCAACATTCCCTGTAAATAATTCCTGACAGAGGCTGGAGATACAAAACTGGTCTTTGGAAGAGGCAATATTTCTTGTTACGTTTTAGCAGTTGTATGTAAAATAATATTCATTTGTACTTTCTTGCAGATTAAATAATAAAACTTTAATGTAAAATATATAAAGCTGCCAAGACATGGCTAGAAATCTGCATGATGGTGGCCTGTAAAGTGTATGAAGAAGGTATGAGATTTTTCATCGGGCGATAGTAGCCGCCAAGGGCAGTAGAATTTTGTGTAGATGCTTTTTTCTGTTTAGAATCAGCAGTGGATTTCTTGTTCATCCAATGAAAAGATCAGCAGAGAAACAAGAAGCCAGCAGTGTCAGCTTTATAATGAGACCACACAAAAGAAAATTACAGAGATACCTCAGGTGTTTGAATATATGGGACGGCTTGGTGTCAATTTATATATAAAAAATGAAAAAATTTTATTTTTTTCTTGTTAAATTCAGAAATTTTTATTTCTAAAAATGAAATATTTTACATCACAAATATTAAAAGCATTTTAAACACTTTAAGGGACATTTATGAATCAGTTACTTGGCGTAAAAAAGCTGTAGTAGACTTGTTCTATAGATATGTGAAAAGTCGCACTCTAAACTTTGCTGAGATAAGCGCCGGCGTGACACTTTTTAATGCACTAAAGATTTGGACAGCTCTGTGGGCATTGCACCACTTTTGTAGAATTCGACACATTTATAGATCTTTGGCGCCAAACCTAGGCGCATAACAGTTAGAACAGCCAGACCAGATTAAAGGTGGTCTGCCTGAGCCAGACAAGTCGTATTGGTACTAAACTGCGCCTGTATGTATGGCCTGCAGAAGAACAGGTTCATACATTCTGCTGCATTCTACACTGCCTTAAAGCAATTTAGAACTGGCCTATCAGTGCCAACGTTCATACATGTTGCCCTTTGTTTTCCATTTTCTAATATTGTTAGCCTTGGGTTAGGTGTTACTTGTGGTTCTTCTGTGGTATCCCCTTTAAAAATAGACAGGTGCAGACTAAGTGCAAAGTGCAAAGAGTTCACCTTTACTTTTCTTTTCTTCATATATAGTAGACACTCATAACATGTGGCCCATGGCGTTCTCACAACATATCTTTTTTTAGTGGAAGGGTAATTCAAAGGTGGTCGAGAGGGGTTTTTGGGCAGTTTTGGCCCCTAACTCCTTCCACGTTGTGCAGGTCTTACATGCAGTGACACAGTAAGCTTGATGGTTACAATACTCAGATAAGACACTACACTCTGACAGTTAAACAACAAACAACATGAAGCTTTAATTAAACAATACCATCACAGAACCACATCCAACTACATGGTGGCAGTATTTCGGTTACAGACTGATGTAGGACATGCTTCCCATATTTACATTTAAAAATTTAATTTATTTTAAAGCCCTTTTTTTACTTCCGGGTGCTGTCGGGGGTGGGAGATATGTTATTAAGTGTGGGGCGGGGGGGTTTTCTGGGGCCCCCGGGGGGTTTTTGTTCTGGGGGGGGCCCCCCCTACGGGCCATAAAAATATTCCCGGGCCTTTTGGGAATTTAAATGCGCCCATTTTTACCACTAATACAGTGTGAAAAAACGAACTGTAGGGGGTTAGTCAAAAAGCGGGAAAGTCCCCTATCGGTCAATCTCACAGGGTTGTCATTTCTATTTTTATTAGACACAGGGCTAAGTAGCCCCAAATCCATTTTCCACCCCCCCCCCCAAACCGGCCAAAAATACAATATCCCCCTCACCCCAAACTTTACCCCCCTCCACCCACAAAACCAATATCCCCCTCCCCCCACTTTTCCAATTCCCCTCCATTTTTCTTTTCAATATCCCCCCCCACCCACATACAATATCCACCCTCCACCCAAAACCAATATCCCCCACCCACAAAAACAATATCCCCCTCCCCCACTTATAATTTTTCCCCCTCCACCAAACTTTCCCTTATCCCCCCCCCATCCACTTTACTATCCCCCCCACCCACAACAAATCCCCCCCCACCCAAAATACAAATTTTTCCCCTAAAAATAGTCCAATACAATACCCCCCCCTTCCACCCCATACTAAATCCCCCCCCCCTCCCCCATTACAATTTCCCCTCCCCCCCTTACAATTCCCCCCCCACCCACATACAATATCCCCCCCACCCCCCTCCCCCCCCAACAATATTCCCCCCACCCACTACAATACCCCCCCCCCCACTTTTACAATTTTCCCTCCCCCCACATAAAATATCCCCCCCCCCACATAAAATTTCCCCCCTCACCCACATAAAATATCCCCCCCCCCTTTAAATTTCCCCCCTCCCCAAAATACAATATCCCCCCCCCCCAAAATACAATATCCCCCTCCATGTTTCCTTGGCACACACCTCACCCCCTTCTAAAATAACACCAGCGGGAAAAGAAATGTATCCTTTCACAGGGTCAGGTGTTCCTTACTCTTCAATCGGGGAACATGACGCTGCCACTTTAAACGCCAATATAACCTACAACACCCCCATATAGGCCCCATGAGGTCAACACCAGCTCGTTATAAACTACAACACCACCATATGGAGACCACATAGAGGGGTCAGCACAGCTCAGGGATAACTAAACATGCCTTTGAGACCCCATATGGTCAGACACAGCTCAGGGTTTAAATACAACACCGCCTATAGGACCCATAGAGGTCAGGACACCAGCTCAGGTCACATCACATTACGTGTACAGCCTGATCCCAATATGAAGTAAAATAACCCCTGAAATCAGGGGCTCACCGGGGGGCGTTTGACTGTTGAGTGTTCTCTTCTTTATGAGTGTTCTTATTCCCTTTTTTTTCCCCGCACCGTTCCACACGCCATGAGACTTGTTCGGCCAAGCTATCCCCGCAGAAATTACACATATTTGTATCTCAATTTCCAGCATTCTTTACCCATTCCCACCCTGTACAAACTTCCCCGGGGGGGGGAGCAGGTACAAGCCATAACTTAGGGCCTAGTATCCCAAGGGGTTGGAGGGTGAGGAAAGGACTAAAATCCTGGAGTAATGCAGGAGTATACAGCAGTTAGGGCCTCCTTTTGGTAGTATCAGGGTTAAGCCCTTTGGTGTACAGGCAGTTAGGGCCCCCTTTAGGGATATACAGGGAGTTTGGGCCTCCCTTTTGGTAGTATACGGCAGTTAAGGCCCCTTTAGGTGTTACAGGCAGTTGGGGGCTCTTTTTTGGGAGTTATAGGCAGTTAAAGGGTCTCTTTTGGTAGTTACAGGAGTTAGGGCCTCCCTTTTTAGTGTGCAGTAAGTCAGCCCCCCCCTTTGTATGGGCAGGAATCGGGCCCCCTTTAGTAGTGTGTAGGTAGTCAGGGCCCCCTTTAGCTTGTGTGTAGGGGGTCGGGCCACCTTTGTAGCCAGGGCCCCCTTAAGCTAGCCGGGCCCCCCTTCAGTAGCCAGGGCCCCTTTAGCTAGTCAGGGCCCCCCCTTTTGGTAATCAGGGCCCCCTTTAGGTTGTCAGGGCCCCCCCTTTGGTAATCGGGGCCCCCCCTTTAGGTAGTCAGGGGCCCCCTTAGTAGCAGAGCCCCCTTTAGTGCCCCGGGCCCCACTTTATGTAGCCAGGGCCCCCCCTTTAAATGCCAGGGCCCCCTTAGTAGCCAGGGCCCCTTTGTACCAGGGCCCCCAATAGTGTCAGGGCCCCAGTGTGCCCGGGCCCCCAGTGTTCCCGGGCCCCCCTTTTGCCAGGGGGCCCCATAGTAGCAGAGCCCCCCTTAGTTGCGGGCCCCCCGTAGTAGCCCGGGGTCCCTGAGACCCGGGCCACCCGTAGTAGCCAGGGCCCCCCTTGTAGCAGGGCCCCCCAGATAGCCGGGCCCCCTTAGTAGCCCGGGCCCCCGAGTGCAGGGCCCCCCTTAGTAGTCGGGGCCCCGTAGTAGCCAGGGCCCCCCAGTTAGTAACAGGCCCCCCGTAGTACCCGGGCCCCCGTAGTACCGGGCCCCCTTAGTACCCCGGGCCCCAGTGTCGCCAGGGCCCCCTTGTAGTCACCAGGGCCCTCTTAGTAGTGCTAAGGGGCCCCCCTTAGTGTAGCCAGGGCCCCCTTATTTAGTCCCCCAGGGCCCTTAGTAGTCCCCAGGGCCCCCTTAGTAGTACGGGCCCCCCCTTAGTGTCGCCGGGCCCTTATAGTCCCCCAGGGCCCTTAGTAGTCGCCAGGGCCCCCTTGTAGTAGCAAGGGGCCCCCCCTTAGTAGTTCCAGGGCCCCCTTAGTAGTAGCAGGGCCCCCAGTAGTTGCCAGGGCCCCCTTTAGTAGTGCCAGGACCCCCGTGGGTTTCCCAGGGCCCCCCCTTAGTAGTCCCGGGCCCCCTTTAGTAGTAGCCGGGGCCCCCCTTGTAGCCAGGGCCCCCAGTAGTCCCCGGGCCCTCTTAGTCCCCAGGGCCCCCCTTAGTCGCCAGGGCCCATAGTAGTTCCCCCGGGCCCCCCCCTTGTAGTAGCCGGGGGCCCCATTTGTCCCCAAGGCCCCCAGTAGTCGCCAGGGCCCCCAGTAGTCGCCAGGGCCCCCCTTAGTTGACCCGGGCCCCCCTTAGTGAGCCAGGGCCCCCCTTGTAGTAGCGGGCCCCCCCCGTGTACCCGGGCCCCCCCTTGTATTTGCCGGGGCCCCCCCAGTGGGCCCCCAAGGCCCCCCGTAGTCACGGGCCCCCCTATCACAGGGCCCCCCTTAGTAGTACCCGGGGGTCCCCTTAGTAGAGCGGGCCCCCCCTTTGTAGCCAGGGCCCCCAAGTTCATCAGGGCCCCCTTGTTCCCAGGGCCCCCAGTAGTCGCCGGGCCCCCCTTAGTAGTGCCAGGGCCCCCCTTTTGTAGTACCGGGGGCCCCCAGTGTGCCAAGGCCCCAATAGTCCCCAAGACCCCCAGTAGTCACGGGGGCCCCCCCTTAGTCTACCCCAGGGCCCCCTTGTAGTAGCCGGGCCCCCTTAGTAGTGCCGGGCCCCCCCAGTAGTACCCAGGGGCCCCCCTTGTGTGCAGGGCCCCGTGTGCCAAGACCCCCAGTACGCCGGGCCCCCCCCATAGCCCGGGGCCCCCCTTAGTCGTAGCCGGGGCCCCCCCCTTTTGTGTAGCAGGGCCCAAATTTAGTAGTACCGGGCCCCCTTTTAGTACCCAGGGCCCCCGTATTTGCCAGGG